>JAULBU010043385.1:0-14099 GCA_032358235.1 Odonthalia washingtoniensis | reverse complement strand
TTATTCTCGCCGAGGATGTACTCAATAGTAAAATTGAACTCCGCCAACCTTGAAGCCCACCTCTGTGTCTGATGCACGATATGCCTCGCAACATTCGCATTGAATCGGTTCTGCGACAACATCTAGAGAATGTTCTTGTGGTCCGTAAAAAGGGAGAATTACCCACATGCTGCGGGAATGGGGGCTAGTCTTGTTACTGAAGACACAATGGCATAGCACTCCTTTTCAGGCTTAGTACATCGACATGATGCACCTCGAAATGAGCCAGACAAAAAATAAACAGGACAATGTTTCCAATCCTGCGGTGGTACAATAGATGATGCCACTTCTTCTTGTTCGACTTGCGTTAGAACACCAGACCAATGCGGCGACGAAGCGTCCGTGAATAGACAGAGACGCTTCTCCAAAATGGGTGTGGCCAGGGTCATCTGTCCAACAATCGACTTAACGAGGAAGGAAAAGGCATGAAAGTGTTCGTCCCCCCATTCCAAGATAGGTCGATTATGTACACGTGTCTTCTTGCGGGACTTATATATGGCATACCGTTTCTCGAGAAGATCGTGTAGAGGCTTGATGACTTCTGCAAAGTTCGGAATTGCAGAGCGCATCGAATTGGCTCCATGAACAAGTTCCATAAGCACCCCGACAGTAGTAGGTGGTGACACCGAAGTGATGGATTCGTAGTTACTCGGATTAAAACGAACACTGTTCCCATCAATTGGACGACCGCAGAACTGTGCAGACTTCGTTAACAGGTCGCAATTGTGGGGGATCAGATTTAGTCCTTTCTGTCGACAGATGTAGAATACAGAGCGCAAGGACTTTAACAAAGTATCAGGATTGTTTGCATATCCGAGGATGTCGTCCAGCCAGATCAAAAGATCGAGATTGCCAAACTTTGCCTCCATTGCAGCCTGGAAATACGAAACGGAGTTCGTAGCCCCGTGCAACACTCGCGTAGGACTAAACACACCAAAAGGAGTGTGAAATCAATGGCATTCTTGGGACACTTGGGCGAGAGGAAATTGCAAGTATCCCTGCAAGAAATCAAGACGGAAGAATAGGTTTGCACCTATTATTTTTGCGAGCATAGGATCCGGGTGGGGCATGGGCCATACGTTCTTCTTCGTCTGAGCATTGATCTGACGCAAGTCCACGGTGAAGCGAAAGACTTCGTTACCTACTTTCGGGACCAGTAACGGAGCGCAAGACCACTTCGATGTCGGGTTGCGATAAACAAAGCCCACGTACAGTAGCTCTTCATATTTATTTTTCAGAAATGTGAGTTGTTCCGGAGAGTAGGTACGTTGTCTCACCTTCACTGGACGTTCTTCTCCTTCAAATTGAATGACCATTGGCGGTACATCCACAGGAGGGTCGGATACCAGAATAATTCGAAAGATATCTTCAAACTCCCATACTAGGCTCTTGAAAGACGAGTAATGTGAAGCGGGCGGATGGTTGAAAGAGACATTGACAGCATCGTGGATGGCTTGGCGCAAATCTCCGTCCTGTGATGGTCCCACTTCTACATCCTTGTACTCTATATTGTCTCCGTCCTTCAACGGAAAATCACCATTGGCCATGAGTGTAGAGAGCCGAGCGGAGTCGCTACCAAATTCCTGTACTTGGTGGCTGAAAATGCTTACAGCAAGCTGTCCTAGCTTATAGTCATTTGGATCACGACTTAAGTCCCCGTGGTCTATATTATACAGACGGTCAATGTTGTTGGCGATAAAGTCGGTAACATACAACCCCTATTGGACCAAAAACGGATTTCCGAGAACCAGCTCCCCGGGACAGACAGAATCACCGTCCATGATGCTTTCCTCACATGGTATAATGAACGCCCGAATATTTCTGAGCTTACAGGGCCCACCAACCGTTTGTACTATCGGGTTCACCTGCACTTCTCCTACGGATTGGATACTTCTCCCATCGACGGAACGGAAAGAATTGTCATTACTCGGTCGTTTGGTAGGCAGAAATATTCCATTGTCACTGAGGAACTTGATGATAGTGTCCGATATCAAAATATCATCAGCTTCAGAGTCGATACGGTAAGAAAAGCGATATCCTTGAATATCGGCTGTCATAGTGGCTGTCTCATGCTGCTTGTCTTAAATGCCTTGAGCATTCCCTATGGACGTGTCAAACTGAAGCAGGGCGAGTACCTCGAATGAATTGCGTTAATTATTAGATTTCTTCCTAGAATGGTGTGCATCCAAGAGCGAACGCTTTAGTTCTTCCGAAATTATCGGGCAATGTTTCAAAAGATGCTTCTCATTGCCAGCAAGATTCAGGCAGCTTGGTAGAAGCTTCCCAGAAGGCTTCTGGTGTGTGTTCCTGATCAGACCTGATCTGTGAGTTTCCCAAGAGATGCCCTATCTGACGAATTTGATGACACGGATTTCTTTTCTTGGACCGATACAGTAGTCTTCAATGAGGCCTTGTAGACCCTCAAAGGCTGAAACATCTCACAAACCTCTGCCTCTTCCGCCAAATAGGATGCAAAAGCAAAAAAGTCCCCCTTCAAGTCATGCTTTTCCAACTGTAGCATATCTTCGATACTGCTCTTGAGCGGGGGTGGTTGCAAAACAGCAAAGTGATGTTTGACGGCGGCCTTCGGTGCCTTCTCGAAAAATTCCAACCACGACGCTCACACAGTTCCACGTAGGATGTCTAGATAATGAGTATGTGCAAGCGAGCATCCAGTTCAGTCGCATCAAGACGTACATTGCGTTTCACATCTACTAAGGCTTCATCGAAGGATACAGGTTTGCTCCCGGATGATATACTTGTGAGCTTGTCTCTAATCACATAGTCTGTGAGCTGGGACATGTCCGTCACGGCGGTGCCAAACACGCGAGCCCGAAGCAAAGATCGTAGAATAATTGCGTCGATACTACCAGCCTACGAGACAGGGTTCAATCCCGGTTGAGCCGTGACGACGGCTTCGTAGTGGTCGCATTCGGCTAGGAAAGCTTGGATAGATTTCCAAGAAGTTCTTTAGATATTAGGAGCTTGATTCTGGGCGAACAGATTTGTCGTCGCGCCCAGTATTGCAGAATCTGCATCGTCGGTCATAGTAAAGAAACTGATTGTCTGCGCAGAAAAACAGTTATAACTGTTGAGCAATCAAACTTAGAAGACGAGATGAGAATGATTTTGCACGCATATTTAACTTTACCGACTAGATTGTAAAGTTAGATAGTCTTAAGTAGACTAAAACGGGAAGTCAAACAGACTTGGATCTAAGAGAAATTGAGTTCGAGAGTACAACGTCAATTCTAAATTAGAGTCTAGATTCTGTGTAAAGTGTTACGTAAATGTAAAGCACGCACAGGTATGGAAATCTAAAGGACATGTAAACAGAAGTACATACACGTACAGTAATGTACGGTATACAATTCACTCGTGCACGTGCTAGAGAAATAGATGAGGTGGACGCTGTAGAGAGATGCATAACATTGTGAGTACGAGAAAAGTTTGTGAAATGCTGCACAAAATGCTCATTTGGATGGTGTAAGCAGGTGATGTAGTTGCTGAGGATGGAAGTGAGTTAGTAACGGAATTGTTTCGCAAGGAACAGGAATTGGCTGGCAATTTAACTGGAGAGAAAAGGGCGATAGAGGAAATACATACAATAGATCGTTTTACAAGCAATTTATTTATATTTAAAGCCAAGGGAATATAATTTGACAAGTCGGCCTACATTTAGTTGTTTACAGAATGAATTGGAACCTTTGATTTATAATGGAAGCAAGGATGGAAGAGAGGATAGAAGTAATGAAATATTTTCATCGAATTATGAAATAAGTTTGTGTATTTCACTGTTTCATTCATGTTTGAAAAGATGAGAAAGAGCTTCGTGATCGAAATCCTATTATATAGTATCCGTCTTCTCTTGTTCCTGTGGAGGAGGAAGTTGTGTATTTAGATTGAGCGTCAGATGATTATAGTACACCGTCTTCTTCTCGGAAGAGGAGATGGCATATGTTTGAAGAAAATTCGGATGACGAGATAGAGGCCTCGTTGAGGGAAAGATGGTTTCACGACAAAATTTCGAGAATGGAATTGAAGAGGCCACAGATTGGGTTAGAAATTGAACGGATGGAGGATGAGAATGAGCGCTTTCTGAAACTTTTAGAGACTAGTGAGCTGCGTCTGGAATTGAACAGAGGTGGCTGGACATGAATTCTATGGAAAGGAGAGGTGTTGCGGAAGGATCATCAAATGTCGTTGATTTATTGTCGTTATTGGTCGAGCAATTGAGAAAAATTGACTCTTTAAAATATCCATAAGAAACCATGTCGTTTCATTTTAGTTTTTTAATCCAGCTGTAATTATATAATTTATCTTCAGACAGGTTTTAATTTTTAATTTTTCAGGTTGTATATATTTTGCAAAACGCATCTATACTTTTCGTGCCAACAGTAGATGTACAATCACGTGATGCAAGTGCCAATGTTGCGGTGGAATTATCATTTCAAGGTGTTGAAAATGTATATTCAGACATCCTCTTCAATCCAAAAGACCCATTGATATTATCGTCGAATATAGCGATGAAGTCAATACTGCCTTGACCAACGACCATTGATTCATAAACCCACCCAAAGGAAACAGCTTGCTCTAACCGTGGTTTATTATAACGTTTGTTTTGCTTTTTTTTCTCGGAAACTACCGATAAAGGTTCGTTTTTTCCCATTCTTTAAATTAATAAGTGCACAATGTTCACAATGTTCGCCATGTTCGCCATGCTCGCTCATGTTCGCTTACGTTCGAAAATTCGAACAAACCAATCTTATTTTCGAATGTTTTCAACTGTACAATAATCGCATTTTTGTCAATTGTTTTAATTAAAATTTTAATTTCGATGAAGGTATCAAATAAAGCCTTCCTATCAGTAGCTGGCTCGAAATTTGATATTGAGACCAATAGTCCAACAATTTATATTAGGCAGTGCAGGTGAATTTTTGGGGTTTCCCCCGATGATATAGAAATAGTATGGAGTTGATTTGATACAGAATTCGGTGCAAACAGTTCATCTACTGTGTGCGTCTCATTTATTGAAAAAGTTTACTGCAGAGTTCAATGGAGTAGATAAATTGTAAAATTCATCCTACTTCATATCGTACAACCGGCCCAATTAATTTACGGAAATACCATTTTTATCAAATGGGTGGGGTTCTTGTATGGTACATTCTGTGCCATCAACAGAACACAACACATTCTTAAAACACGTCCGTTCGTTCATCCGGTCGGCCCAATTAACGTAAATAAAAAGTAGAGCATCAAGTAAGGTTAATTTCTGCTTAAAAGAAGGAAATATTTTAATTTATGTTTAAAATAACTTCTAATAATAGAACTTAAAAATACATGCAAAATGCAGAATTGAATTTTCCCAATAAAATACCATAAAAATTCCTGTATGTCTTCTGAACACAGCCCCAAATATAGGCAGTATTGATTGGCTGGTACAGAGTTACTCAGAAGAAGTATATGACTTTTAAACAAATTTTATTTAAAAATCTACATGTATCCTTCACAATAGGTTAAACGGGAAACTACGTTGCTCAAATCAGCGATGAAAATTTAATCATTTATTAAATCCAATTTCTCTCACCATCCTCGAATTAATCTGCCAATAATAACATTTTCTTTTAATCCTCTAAACCAATCTAGTTTTCTATAAATTGTTGATTCTGTAAGAACTTAAGTAGTTTCTTCAAAACTTCATCTGAAGTAAAGCTATAAGTTTTAAGAGCATCTACATACGCCGAAGATTTGCAATAACTTATATTATTAAAACCGCCACACTATATACCCGAAACGTTTAAGAAGTGGACCGCTTTTCCCAGTTCTGTCACCATAGGTGTTTTTCAGAAATCCAAACTGACAGTGTACCCTGCACTGCGTTTAGGGTTACACTGAATTTAACCAATCATAACGTCGTAAAAAATATCGCGTTATGTGGTGATGTACGTGAACGTGGGTTTCAGCGGGTTGTACTGTCATATGACACGTCGACATGAAAAGACCTTGCAAAAAAATCTTTTACATTACAGATTCAGATGCTTTTGCGAAATTTCATTCACCGACGCCGGAGACGGTGGCGGTGAATGAAATCCTGCCAAAGCACCTGAAAATGTACGACATCGAAAAAATAGCGAAATGGCGTAAGCGTCGTACAACAAGTATATCAACTGTCTTGAAAGCAGTAGTTCAACAACAAATCGAGACTGATGAAGAAGAAGACGACGAAGACGACGAAGAGAACATCAGGACATGAGGCGTTCGAGTGGGGGGAAGGGAAAATATTAATGGTCCCGAATCATCTTGGATTAGGTACTACTTTGGAACGGGAAGGAACCCCGTGTCAAACCTTCAGGAGGATATTTGGTGTTCCGAGTGTGCTCTTCCTTCGTATCCATGGAGATTTTATGAGATCACATCCGACGGTATAAGGAACGAAAAAGTTGTCACTGGAAAGATGAGAATCCTATTGCTAATCGATTTCTAGCATGTATTCGCCCGTTACGGACAGGCGATGTATATGACCGATTGGAAGATGGAAGTAGGATGGCCTGGGAGACTTTGCGGAATTACTTCAAGGTGTTCTTAAACACATGGTTTAAGTGTACGGGAGAATCTACGGAAACAGGCAACTAATTAAGGAAGAGCTGGAAGGAATTCAGGAAATGTACGAGGACGCTTTGTTCAACAGATGTGCTGGTTGTCTTGACTTCATGAAACTGAAGTAGACGAACTACCTTTTCGCGGAGAAGGTGCAATACTATTACCTGGTACCGTCTCGACGCTGTAAGAATCTTTCCGTAGCAGCACCTATGAACTTAAAATTCAATCAACTCTCTACCAAGATTAACTTAACTACAAGAAAACACTTAATCCCTTAGCTAATCTGTTGCGGTTAGGTCGCTTTCAGTAAAGATGACCCTTGGACCTCTACACGACCACTCACTACTTCCTTGCACTATGTAATGTCAACCTGCCTCCCAGATGTAGTTCAGAATACGCTATTAACATAGAAGCCGACCACCCCCTGCCTACAGTAAAAGAAAAAATAGAACAACGAACCAATAGAATCCGGGCTCTGCATATACGTATAGTTCAGAGAGAGTCTCAGAATCAGCAGTCGAATACTTCCTTTGATCCCTGAACCTGTTATCTATCAAATCGTCACTTTGAAACTTATTGAAATCTAACATTCAAAAAACAATCGCTACCTCTATCTTCCGCACTGCTATATTTATAGCAAAAAAAAAAACAAAATGACCAATGCTGGTCTGACATAATTCCAATCATCCCCGCTTTGATATATCAACTGCTTTCAATCCATCATTTAATTCCATCCGCTCATTTCAGTTAAAGTGGTGCGAAGTCAGTTACCCTTTCCTGTATGTACATAATTTCATGATCGTTCATAATGTGCGGGAGACATCTTGGTGTGTCTCTAGCCTCGCACTCAGGTCCCCATAGGGAGTCCTTTGGAATTGATTGACCTAATCGTCATGCACATTAATACTGTAAGTTTTCCAATGAAACAATCCGATTTTGCATTACTGTAATTTAATTTTCTCCGTTAATTATATAGCCGTTGCTATATACTTCTTACTGCGAGTCACTTTTTATCCTGCAACATTACCACAATTCCAAGGACGGAAAACTAGCAACTATAGTCGTGGAGGCGTGGTGTGATCGCAAATATTATATTTGGAGTTGGTTCACCGAGAGGGCCGGGACTAATAATGATCTGAATGTGTGAGCGGTGTCGCCACTGATGCGGGGCATATTAGGCGTTGAATATAGATTTAGACTAGAGGATAAAAACAAAATAACAGAGCAATGTCCAGAATGGAAACAGCTCTACTTTCTGGGGGACCGTATCTATTCGAATTGGCCCTAGTTTGCTAAACTAATACATCATCAACCCAATGAGTCAGAAAGGACGTACAACAAGAGACAGGAGGCAATTAGGAAGGATATTGAGCGTTGTTTCGGCGTGATATAATCCAGGTTTGAAGTGCTGAGGCAGGAAAACTTACGATGAGGAAAAGAGGATATTTTCCGGTCAAGCGAAGTGTGTGCAATTCTACACAATTGCAGATAAGGATGGTGGAGACAGGAGCTGTTGTTGATGAAGATGGAGATGTGATATGTAACTGTTAAATAAATAGAACTAGTTAGTGAGGGATGTGACTGAGGAACAAGAAGAAAGTGGTGGAATCCCAGATTTTTATTTGGGATTTGAAGCATTTTCTGAAGGCTTTCTTGCTCGGAGTATCAAATGACAAGCCATTTAGTGTTCAAGAAGTTGAAGGAGGAACCTATTACAACGTTTTAGACTGGAATAGAAGGTGAGATTGATTATTTGAATGTTTGTAATATAATTAATAAAGGGTACTACTGCTGCCGTTGCGTTTGCTGGAGTACATACCCACTACTACGTCCTTCGTGAATACAATCAGATATTTTCTACATCTGGTTGTACCAAGATTTTTTGTACTTGCCTTGTGCTTGTAGAATCTGAATGCATGTAGGTTTGTGAAGTACGTAGGAAGGTAGGTGTGTTTTATTTAATTTCCAACCGGTGTGTCAATTTATATGACATAGCTATTAATACTCTCCGTGTCGAGTTATGTCGCTTGTTTCTGACACTCTTTGTGTCAAGGTATGTCGGTAAATTATCTTTGTCAACTTATGTGCATTGAAATTATTTGTGTCAGGGTATGTGGGTTAAATATTGACATTATATTTGTTAAGTTTTGTGCATTGTCATTATTTTTGTGAGGGTATGTGTGTTCATTGTTGACATTATCTTTGTCAAGTTACGTGGACTGAAATGTTTTGTGTCAATTTATGTGGACTGACATTATTTTTGTCAAGGTATGTCGGTAAATTATTGACATCCTTTTTGTCAAGGTATGAGCCTTAGGTATTGTACGTCGGTTAGTTACTGACTGAGGTATCGACATTCTGCATGCCAATGTATGTTCACAGACATTCTGCGTGTCAATGTATGTAGGTTAGTTATTGACATTGAGGACATAGAATGGAAGGACCGGATTATGTTTTCATGGGTCCATAGGAATGGAGGGACAGGATGGTGATGGCTTTGTAATGATGATGTTGATGATCATGATGATGACGGAGTTTTACTAATTATGATGAAGATGATGGAGGTGCAATGATGATGATGGTGATGATGATGATGATGATGACGTCGTAATTATGATGACGGTGACGGATGTACATCATCTCATGACAAGAGGGGACAGCATGAAGATGGATTTGTAATGATGATGGTGATGGTTGATAAGTACCAAGTAGGAGATGGTACAGTCCATGGTTATTTTGGTGTTGATTTGTAGACTGAATATTTCAACCTGAATGTATCAGGTTCCGCTGGGGTTCTTCAAATCCTGGTAGAGTGATCTTATGGAAAGTGAAGCAGTACTACATGATGATATGAATGGAAAGTTCTACGACAACCACGAAATGCTTAATCCAATCGCTGTGTCTCTGGAATGGACATACAGTGATTTGGAAGTGCGGACAGAGTGAAAAATTCAGCCTGTGTTGCATCGTTGGCCATTGATCGGGCAGTGGCGACGCGAGTAGCCTCGAAACTTACTATTCCCTATGTTCAGTAAGTCGAAGTGACATGTTGATTCATATCTTAACGTTCAGTTGTTACTGTTATTATCAATTTAGAAGTTGGGATCCAAATTTATATTTGCAATATTAACGTATAGAAGCTCCTGCAGTCCATTCACTAAACTTATTAATAATATTCAATTATAGAAGTTCATAAAGATTGCGATTCAAATTGTATTTGCAATATTAAATTATAGAAGTTCCTTCAGTTCATATACATATACTATAATTATTATTGCTTCAGTCCATATAATTCAAACATTTGGTGATTTAATCAATGACAACTACATAATTTCAGAAATAATAAGAGCATGTGGATGAGCATGTTCATGAATAATAATAGCACGTGGATGGCCATGTGCTTGAGCAGTACCATGTGCATACCGCAGGAAATAATTAGACAGGAAATAATTGTAGTGTGCAGTAATCATGGGAGTAGCACGGTTAAATCCATTAAAATTATGGAAGATCTGTTAAAATAATGAAGGAACGTAATAGAACTGACAGTGGATGTCAGGAAAGACGGCAGGATGTGGGAGATGACGCCGTAGTGGTGAAACTAACGGTAACAAAATTTGGAACATTTCCTTTTCGTACCAGTGTGAGCGACAGTTTCGACCTTGACCTCGGAGTTTGGGGCTACAAAAAGGGTAAGTAGGTACAGAAGGGCGACGAGGATGATTGATGGGAATAAATGTTTATTTCGTGTTCTGTTGGTTGAAGGAGGAGCTCGATGGGATGGGTGTTATCTGATGACGCAGATTAGGGAAATACGTAAGAGGGATGATGAGGGATGAGTGGGTTCAGAGGAGAGAAGGTTTTGAGTGACAATACATGGAAACACTAAACTGTGCAGCGGGTGGTGGAGGTGGTATTGGTGTAGATACTGTGGAGACAAGTATGGATGAGTATGTTGCATCTTCTGGTGAATTAATTACCGCATTGCGGGCATGGATGTAACACGAGCGGTTTGTGGATCCGTTTGGGAGTCAACTGTAGTTTATTCAAGGTTCACGCGATTGAGGGACGGAGGGAGAGGAGCTTAAGAAAGAAAAACTAAAAGAAGGAGGAGGGTTCGGGTTGTTATGATCTGGTGGGGAGATGGAACAAATGCGAGAGTGATAATAAATGGAAATGTACGGTCGTTTTATTTTTCTTTTTGTCATTCTCACAACAACAATAGGGTACCCCACAGACAGCAACCTGTCACGTGTAATTATTTGTTGACAAACGTGTACTTTTGAACCAAAATTGCTAATAACAGCCCTTCCAATTGTTTACTCGACTTAACAATACATTCCGTAGCCTACAGTACAGTATCAGAAAAACTATGATAGACAGTCACTATTTAGTTCGGTGTGAAACATTGACGACAATGAAGAAGAAGATCAACAGTTTTGTTTCATAATCAAATTTCAACCCACATTATCAATCACTTGAACATATCAGATAAGTTATCACTACAAATCTTCCGTGTTACAAAAACACACTGTTCGCCATAGTTTTTTATATCAATAAAGATCGCATGTGCTTATCAAACTCTACGATTTGCCATCGTTTCTGTTACATAATAATAATGGCATGTCCATATCAAAGTCTACCATTATCATAAAAATTTCAATTTGATTTAAACTCTGCTACTCCTGGTCTAGCTATCTATATATGATTCAACGGCTGCTACGGCTGATATCTTTGTGTACGAAGGGACAAAGATCCGCACAAAGAATTAAAAAGAAACATCTCAAACGGAAATGCTGCAAAAAACGTTTATGGGCAACTAATTCTTCTCCCTTTCCTTCATCATCTGGTTCTAAATTATCCTATTTTTCATTGTTCAACTCCAGCAACATCGCTTCCACAATTTCCTCGTATGGTGCTGACTCCTTCGGAAGAATTTTAAGGAGCCTGAAATTTCATTCAGCTCGTGGATCCCGCCCCTGCCCATCAGCTAACCGGTTCATTGCTCTTGTACTTTTCTATGTCTATCTTGTTCTTCAATTCTTTCTTATTTTTCCTCTACCATTTTCTCCGATACATATCCTTCTTTGTAACCTTCAAACTCCTCGGACGATTGTATTTAACCACTTCCTCGTGGCTGTCGAAACCACTTCTTGATAAGACGACCTCATTTTCCGATATTGCTGATTGTTTAGCCTGTGCTGACAAACCACCAAATTTTGGATGCTCCGATAAAATCTGCACCTCCAATATAAAATTAATTATGTTGCTTCTTTACTACCTCTATCCTTCTCGTTCCTCCCATCTCTTGCCTTGTAGACCGATATTGAGATTTACACTAACTCATCCTCCGTCTTTCCACTGCTGTTTCCATTCATCAAATTATCCATCGCTGCCAGGTAGTGAGTCACACCCTTCCGCATTGTCCACCACTTCGACTTTAATGCGAGTGGGGCGCGAATCAAATCTAAAGCCGTCTTGCAATATTCAGCAATTTCTTTCCACATAGTCTCATCTGATTGGTCCGTGCCCTTCATGGATTGATTTATCCATGCCTTTCCAGAAAGAACCATTCATTAACCGGAAAATGTTTACCTTATTTCTACTCTACGATTTCCGCCTTTCTACACTCTTTAATCAATGCCTTCGTGTTCCGTGAACCTTTCGGACGCCCCGTTCGATTCTTAACAATCTGCAAAGTAAAAGGCACAGTAGTACCAGCAATAGATGCAGGGCTATCAGAATCAGGTAATACAATGAAGTTTTTGCAGGTTTAGAATTATAATTGTTAGGATTTGTCAAAACGTTGTAGCTATTCGCAGTTTCGTTTTCGCATAATTGGTTGGTGTGTAAGGTTTCGCTATGCATGTGGTAAAATGGTGCACTAAATAATTCTTGAATCTCTTCTAACATCGTGATGGCTCAACTACGTCGCCACTGTTATCGGCGTGATAAATTTTATGGGATGACTGTGTTGCCAGGCCTTATTCTGCAGTACTATAGAGTTTGCTGCGGGTGTTACATGAGCGTTCCTTCTCTCAAAATGCCCATTCTGATCAGATGATCGAAGATCGTTCGTCGCCGGACCCTCTTGAGAAGTCGCTTGATGTTTGCGACGGGGGTACGAGTATCGGCGGTTTTGGTTTGTTCCCCGTGGCGTCAGCTCGTTGACGTTCATTTTCTGGCCTCTTCATGATCGTTTCCTATTTTACCGAATGGAAACATGTGCCCCATTGCTATTTAATTGACATTGACTTTGTTGCTCAGTTAATGTTGGGGTTGACGTTGATCTAAAAAGGGGGGACTTTCTTTCCCCCTTTTTGTATTTTAAAAGCAGTTTGGCCATTCTCACGTCAACAGTTATACGTTGCCATCCAACGTGTACTACAAGAATTTCTATTTTCGCGACGACGGGAGTGTATGCAAAGAGGAGTAACGCAATGGAGCGGCGGGGCTATAATCTAGTGTATACGGATCATGAATAAATATTCGAAACTGCTTTTTCAGTTGGCTGGGCCACAATTAAATACATTTTCACTGAAAATCAAATTGGGATATATTTTTCTGTGTGTTAGTTCGAATTTCCAAAGTACAACCCGAACTTATTAGATATTCAAAGTGCAACTCCTATGGGGACAAGAAAGTTTATTAAAAGTCACTGTATTCGGTACAAACAATTGCAACCCTTCGATGTTTGGAGATACTCTAAAGAAGATTCAGTAATACCTACCAAAACTGGGTAATATGATGCTTGATTTTGATTAACTATAATTATTGAGCTATTAATAGATTCAATTTCCTGAAAATCAACTAGCTCTCCTAGAAAATACTCAGTATTTCCACCATTTTCTATTTTTAGTTTTGAGGTCATCTCTGTGACAATAATGGCGAGCCAAAGAAAGAGGAGAAATGGTGGTTGGCTCCTGAAATTACAACTGAGACTGAAAGTCAGATCAAAGCGGTTGGGGTTCTACTTTTCTGAAATGCATTCCCAGTAATGGACGAAGGACTAGATTTGTTAGTATGCAATCTGGATCGCCGGCCATTACTGATTTAAAAAAATGGGACGGAATGGCTTTCAGAAAAATTTCAAGCCAAAATTTTTGATTATATTACACGTGCATGTGAAAACTTAGAAAAAGTATAAATAGTGCAGATGGGAACGGGAACGGGTTCCATATATATATAAGGGAGCAGAAGTAAGTTATGGATCTGAGCCATTCATCTAGACAAATCTCTTCACTTTTATCTAAGTGAATGGCTCTACACTGCCATTTTATTATCCCATATATACAAGCACTCTAAGTTTCGCCCAGATCTCCGCCGTTTCGTATCGTGTCCTAGTTTGTTGGGAGACCCTAGTATACCTGGAAGATCGGGAGCTCAATACCTGCAGATTGTCGTACCGGGTGGGGAACGGGCGTCCCATTTTCCTGGGCTTCAAATTTTCTACCTTCCACTTA
>JAULBU010043374.1:0-14102 GCA_032358235.1 Odonthalia washingtoniensis | reverse complement strand
TTCCAAAAACACCCTCAGAAGAACCTCGCTCCACCCTCACCCGCCGCCGCCACGTTCGGATAATCACGCTAACATTTCAACAATTCCACAACACGGCGTTGATACTCTACTTCAAACTTGCACCGCACATGAACAGAATGACACGGTCGGGCCTTTTTGAATCCTCGCAACAAAAATCTTTTGATTCCACTGCCTCTGCAATGCACCGTTCGCCGTTTCCCTCCTCTCGCCGCTTTCCGTCACGTACGCCATTTCCCAGCTGGCACCAAAGCATATCCTTTTCCGCCCAGCACCCCAACCTTTTCATCCATGCGTATTAACCGCGAAACCCGGAACGCACAGGAAAATCACGACGATTGCTATAGCCATATCGTTTTACTCGTAAACGCCGATGGTCGAAATTCTCGGCCGACAACGTCGTCTTCTGCAGATTATTTACTCACCGGAGCGAAACAGATCATCCTGCGTTACAACTTCTTCTACCAAGTTTTCCAAATACATCGTCTCACTGAGCTGCTGGTACGAACGCATATACGACTTCCCCATCTCTTGCAATTAATTACTTTACCTGTCCAATTTCCACGTGAACTACTCCCTTCGTAACGCCGGTTCATCCACATACGGATCCGGAAAATCCCGCTTCCTTGCCCTGGTCATTTAAAGTTTCACCTCTGCTTCTTCTCGATCTGCATCGGTAGGCTCCCAACCACCACTAGACCAACTCTTCTGATAATCCCCAGGATTCGTTATTGGCCATTGCGACTGTTGCGGTTCTTGTTGTGATTGCGTTTTCTGCTCTTTTTGCTGTTTCTGTTGAGAATACGACGATTTTCGCTTACTGCCCACTAATCGTCCGTCTATTCACCGAACTTACATGTTCCCACGACATACCGGTGCTACCAGCCACACTTCTTTGCAATTCTGGCATATCCTCCGCTTAATTTGCAACCACTACGCGCTCCTCCGTTCGGATAAATCTTCCACCCGACCTCCAACCACCACGACCGGCACCCGTCATCATTCACGACGCACCCCCCGATCTGCTCCTTAACACGCCACTCTCTGTTTTATTGGTTTACAAGAACACACTAACTTCCACTCTCAAAAGTCACCCCAACGTCCGCTCGAGCCACCAACCCGATAAGAATCTGGTTGGCAGTTTGTCGTTTCCCCCTTTTTTGCGGTGTCTCTATACACCGCTCCGTCAAATTCGCGCATGCTCTGCACTCGCACGTTCCCTCGCTCCTGGTAGGCAACAAGTCCGCCCACGATTATTGGTTTGCTGTCTCTTAATTAGGTCCCTCACGCCGTTCTTAATTCTCTCATTGGACTTCTCTTTTTATTATTTTTTCTCTCGGCAAGCTCTCTTCTTTTAATTTTTAATTTTTTCCTTTTCCTTCTCCCATGATTCACTGGTACCCTGAATTTCATACTGCGGGACGCAGTACCTAATAAATAGGGCCTGTATCGTATAACGCGAGAAATACTACAGCCATACAAGCACGGTTGTACACGTCACCACGTGTACGCTCCACACCTCCCTGTGTCACTGTCTCTGTCTGTAATAGACATCCCCGGAAACAAACGGAGGCATGATCTACAAGGAGGCAAGCGAGAACACGAACACACTTCGAACACGAACGAGAAACACCCGTATTTCAATAAAGACACGTTTCCTTCCGTTTCTTTGTTCAGGCAGCTTCGTGCTACCTTTCAATAATATTCCAATTGGAATACACGTGTTCTAAAATTATTCATTAAATGACGTTATAAAATGACGTAAATTTTACGTCATGTACAGTGCAGGTGTACGGAGAATTGGATCTGTCACTGTAATGATACAGTATTTTCATTGTGCCATTCCGCTGAAAAAGAATGGGTTTAACAATCACCACGTTCACAATTTTCAACCATTCGTCTGTACATTACATAACAAATGTAATGAAAAAATATATGAAATTGAAATTATAAACGATTGAATAATTGAATAATATATATAATAGTTAGAATGAGGGTATTCGGAGAATGAGTGAAGGCTAGTTTTTTGTATGTAAAACGTCGTGTGTTTCTAGTAAGGTAAATATTTACCTTGAGTTAGGAGGCGCTTGAATACATTCTGTAGTGAACAGTTTCGCACTTCACGCATTCGTCGGTGGACGACGAACCCGAGCGGACAGTGTATTATCATATGCTCTAATGCAGTGTGAGGTACTGTGAGCTGTCTTAATACACGTTATCACGTGTTACTTATCATGCACCGTCACTTCAGGCAGTGTCTGTAGACATCCTCAATATTGTCATGACAACTCATTGTATTCCTACTCTTAACAATATTTTTAAAATGATTTTAACATTAATATATATTTTTTAAATTTAAAAATAATTTAATAATTATGTCAGTACTCTCTGCATACCATTAAGTTTTTAATAGTAAGAAGTTGACCATAGCCTAGTATTTTTTACGCGCCTAGTGGTAAATAAACATACATCAATAAAATCAGTAGGGCATGCCCTTTCAAACCATGCATATTTCATGTTATTTCGACAATTTCTTGGGAATTTATGCTAGGATAAAAATTAGGTGGTCAAAATTCCATGCCATTTATACATTAATAGTATGCGTGGAAAAGCACGACATAGATTTAATTAAAATTAATACCCAATTCAAGAGTTTAAATGCCATTGATTCCAACAGCTCTTTCTTCGTGCATCAGATTTTGAACTACAGCAAAGACTGATACCATCGCAACCTGAACATGAGAAAGACGAAGTGCGAAGTTTCCCAACTGCTCGACCTTTTTCATACACTGTGCAATAAATACATGCACGGAGAGAACGATTTTGACGCATTTAGTGTGGCCATTACTTCGAAAGTCGTTGAGAATACAATGTCTCTTTGTCAGAGAACTTTTGTCGATAAGTACATGACCTACGACTGATTTTAACAAAATTTCGAGCTAGATTTCGGCCTGGTACTGTGAAACAATGAGGAAAAATTACCGTAGCACCATCCTTTTTATCGTTAAATAGAAAGGATCCCTTCGTATTGGTTCTTTCATCAAAGTCACGCGCTGTTACAAAAACCGAAATACCTTTCTCCTGTACCTCGGCAACAAAAGCTTAGCATGAATAACCACGGTCATATAAAAAGAGAGACTGTTTTGTACCTACTTCCGTCAACCTTTCTACAACTCTAAGAACAGATCACACCGACGCATTATTTTCACAACATCCAATTGACGTAGCAGCTATCACTTGTAAGTCCGTTAGACACGCGGCATCATAAAAGGGTCAAAAAACGTCTCTTTCTAGGGGGTTTTCTGCATCGCAATGGCGCCTGCTTCGTTTTCAGTTTCAAATTGCTCGTCATCAACAATAAAAAAATAATCCTTGCAAATAAATGGAGACATCAATTTTGTAAGAAGTTATTCCCACGGTTCTAAATTAATTTTTCCACCAGCTTCTGATACGTATTCATCGATAATTACAAGCTGCTCATCTCCTGTGGTTTTCAAAGCTGACATACCCCTCTTCATTTCTATAAACTGTTCTTCTGACATAACTTGACTTGTATCTCCATATTAATTATTAAGTTTGTACATTTCAGAAAATATAGGACATATATCAAAGCATCCATTCAAATATAGAGCAAGAAACTTTCTCCACATTGTAAATTCATGCTCTTCTTTGAATCCTTATTATTCCATGTGGAATGAATGAACAAGATGAGGAAATACTACTCGGTTCCACATAATTTTTAGCAAGTTCAACGATGTCGTTTTTTTCCTCTCAGTTTATCCTTCAAAAATTTTGTAGAATGAATGATTTCTTCTCTCAGTCTATTTATTTGGGCACTATCCAATGCCTCATCTTCCAAAACTTCAAGTTCTTCAAATGAATCATAGGTATACATGTTTTTTTATATGTCGCTTCCGTCTTTGCTCTCAGTATTTGAAACATTATTTGATACCGGATTTGCTCTTAGTGGAGGTAGAGCAGTTATTGTTAGTGTACGAGGTGATAGAGGTGGTGGTCGAGGTGGTGGTCGAGGTGGGACAATCGTTGCTGCCGGGAAAATGAGCTTTGATGGTGCATTCAATTCCATGTCTTCGATAGTCAGGTGTTACGTCTGCGTACTTCAAAATGATGACGTTCAGGTCCGAATGTGTCAATGACAAACGGATAGATAACTGGTAACAACAAGAGACGGTGGGGTTGGCTGTGGAAAAAATTAGGTTTACACAATTCGTAGGCGCTGATTTCATGATATAGATCCAACTAATTACTTGACACGTTTAACAGCTACAGGCTAAAAGATATGTCCCTGAAAACAGCCCTTACCATTAAAATGAATGGTAAGGCATTTTCCGACTTTTCTTAGAAGCCTCATTCCATTAAACAATTATTGTGGAGTACCGACTTATTATTAAATTATTTTTGTGTCGGAAAAATAATTTTTGGTTGTAATTGTAAAAATAATAATAATTTTCGTAATTACTTTAAATTATTTAAAATATAATTCATTTGTGCGCACCGCTGCGTTTCATGTATTCTAGACTCCGATAGACGAGTGAACTCATAAACTGCATTTTCCATATTACCCAAACTGATCTGTCGCAGCTATCTTACAACCTTTTCATCAATAGAATTCGATGGAAGCCCCGTTGCCTCATGATCAAACTGAAATAATTGAGGTCATCATCAAGCACAGAAAGTGGCACGAAAACGTCATTAAAATTATTTCTCCGTAAATGACTGTGCAACAGGTTCCATTATTGTGTGCGTTTTGCCCGCCGAAAAGAATTAATCATTCAATAACCGTTCTCCGCCATCAAAACGTAGTGGACGGTTTGGTGCACGCCCAGCCGCTGAACATTCATATATTGGTTTCTTCGTTACCTTCTTTCTAACACTGACCATAAGGGAGGAGGAGGCCATCATGGAAACGGCAGCAGTCGCTGTTCGCATTAATTATTCGGTTGCTTCATTTATGTAGCTCATTTCGTTGGACGAGTCCGAGGGAAATTGATAAACAGATATAAAATAGAATACCAACGGAGACTATTTGATTTAAAGAATAATACGGCTGAACAACAGCAATCGAAGAGCGAAATATAGGGGGGAACTATCTATTCACAAACTCGATTCCGGAGTCGGGACGATTGGATATTGCTCAATGTAGAGCATTTTACTGAAAATGGAGACAAAATAGGGAGCAGAGTAAGCGCTATCTATTTTACTCTTTGGAGGGGCCGATACGCATTTCGGAATAAGCATTTTGTCATATCCTAGGAGAGTAATTCTCCAAAAAGAAAGAACATAAAAACATTATCTAAAACCGACAAGTAAGACGGGAGTCATCCCGAAATACAGTAATAAGGGGAATTACAGAACAGTCGGCCCGGTAAATGATGTCGATTAATAGATCAACCGTACTGTAGCCAGTGACGTTGATCCGGATAAATTATAGTAGAACCAGATCACTGGATCAAAGAATTGTATGATCGAGTGGGCGCTCTACTACAGTATGATAAAGCAAATATCCGATAAAAGTAACAATCAGAGACAATGGATAAAGATGCGAGTATAACAACTCAAATAAAATTCAGAGTCGCTTCGGTGGGCGATGGTTGGACGTTTTGTTCAAAAGCTGATCGGGTGGCCCAGAATTTTTGAGCACAATGGGAAATCACACAAATCACCCCAGAACATTTTACAAAAAATATTATACGACCTCTCACAATTTCTACAACCATCCTATGAAATTGAAACACGTCCCAAAAACATTTTCAGGCAAGCATATATATGTCTCAGCGTAATTACACAGCAGTGATCTCCCCTCAGATCACATGAATTTGAACATTGTTGCCTTTTTTACGAATAACGATCCAACAGAATATTTCTATAATCTTCAATCAGTTTATTGTTAAGTACGCAAATATCCAGAGGTACAACATGAAGTCTGCCATATAATGTAATGCAATTTAATAGTCATGTTGAGCAAATCGTTTCCAACTTAAATCTCAATTGATGCGCGTTGAGTACCATACCACAGCACTAAAAGCCCTACATTTGCAGTAGAATAGCCAAATTAGTTCAACAGGCTTTTGATCGAGACGTCATCAGCTGTGTTTTCTATTCGTAGATCAACGTAGCTACCTATATGCGGATAATTCTTCTTTTGTCTTCACTCGAGTAGGTCTGTACGAGGGCCATTCTTTCGGTTTTTCTACGTTGGCATTAACATGAAATTAGACTGAATATTTATATTCACCTTGAGCAGCTTTTAATTAATCAGAAGAAAATATGATATATATCTCAATATGGCATGGCGCACTATGAATAATAGAATATTGTTTGGAGATGATCTAAAAGTAAGTTGCTATGTTTATTTGAAGATTACTGAATCATTACAAGAAGTAATAATAATATAATATGACAAGTTGATTGGACAGGAGAGTCCAATCACAGGAGAGTCCAATCAATATCTTAATGCTGGTGTAACAACAAACCTTTGATCTCGTTTGGCGCCCGAGCAAAAAGATTTCTGCTTGTCTTTCAATCAATCCTTAGTAAGATTGATAACGGAAACAGCTTGTAAGGATCGAACTCACGACCTCGTTGACCTCGTTATTCCATGCTGGTAATTTCACCACTAGGCCACAGTGCCCAACTGGGCAAACGTGTATCACGTTTGCTTAAATCCACGTTACACGTTTTGATAGCTGTGCCAGCAATGATTATCTCCTCAATACTTTACTTCGGGTTCAGTACTTTATAATCAATAAAACACGGTGAAGAAGAAAAGAAAAGTTAACACCCCTACGTTACGACTGGTACTCTTCTTCTCTACAAATCACCTAGGATTTGTTACAGGAGTATAAAAAGTGCCATTTAGTTGTTGGAGCTTTGAATTAGCTTAAATGAAATATTAGGGGCCGACTATACCCAGTAAATATCATGACTTCCGATAAGAAGTGATATAATTCTACAGTATACGTACTGAGAGGAAAAAGAGTTTTGTCGAAATGCATTTTGTGCAATACTACAAATTTTCTATTCAACAGTTAAGAGACATACAATAATAGTTGCATCATCACCATACTTCAAAATATATCAAAATTATATATGTAAAAGAAGGAGAAGGACGGGTCGGCTATCAGTTCAATCGTTGGTTTTTTTATACTTCCTACAAAGATACGGAGAATTGAGTGCTATGTGCTGTCCTACTGGGCGTGGATCATCTGTTGATGAACCTGTTCGTTTTCTAGAAAGAGATACGACGAAGAGATTAGTGTACGAAAATTATGAACATTGTTGGAGTGAAATTGCAGATGCGGTTATGAATAAATCATCACCGTCAGTATCTAGACCTGACTTTCCTCTTACAAAAGACGCCTTCTGTAGGGTTTGATTAACAGTTTATCCAAATCTCAAAATTATGAAATCTGGTAGTAACTTCTGTGACACATGTACTCAGCTAAATAATTTAATACAATCGTTGACAGACATTACTGCAGTAAATGCAGTTAATTTATCTAGGGAAAATCATAGATCAGAAGCCACTTCAGAGTTTGGATATTATCGTCAGGTACAAAGGGATGTGAAAGAAGAGCACATTACAGATACGATTCACTTAGTATTTTATTTTGCGGAGAAGGTGTTACTTTTTAAAACAGCCTGGTCAGTTGCATTTCATTACAGGACTTAAGTTCGACATTTTTGGAATTGCTAGTAATTTATCAAAGACTTTAATTTTTGGTCTCCCCGAAGGACACTGGCCTGGAAATAAAAGTGCAGATGAAGTCGCTACTATGGTACATCACGCAATTCACATCCATAAAATGGATAATTCAAAATTTAAGCATGCAAGGAAACTAGTTTGGCATGATGATAACTGTGGTGGACAAAATATGAATAGATTTTTGTTATTATATTTTGTTTGGAGAGTATTAGTAGGTTTAGAAGATTCAATTAACTTTCACTTTTTAGTCGCAGGTCATACGAAAAATGTATGTGATGGGTCTTTTGGACATGTGAAAAGGAAACTGAAATAAAAAACTGTCACCTGTCCGCGAGAAATAATGAAAGTTATAAGTGAAAGCAGCAAAAGTAATGAGATTATTTGGTCTGTAAAAGTTCATTGGTTTAAGTGGAAGGAATTTCTATCTCTATCTTTTTCTACTCCTACTTTATTTCGTATTCAACAGTATCATGCATTTTCGTTTGACAAATCTTCTCCTGGAGTTGTAAAGGCCAAACGATTGACAACATCAGCTACTTGGGAAACATTCAATTTTCAAAAATCTGGGATGACTAATTTAGATGTGCTAAACAGTACCACTCAATGTATGCCTAATGAAGAATTTGTAAAGCCAAATGTAGTGCTAAGAAATCTTCCATCAGTTAAAGATGGTAATAGGTAACAGTATTTAATTAAACGGGTATGTGATTATTACTATAAGGATGATCAAAACTTTAATTCTTCTTACTTTAGTAGTGGTGCTGATTGAAAAAAATTCTGAACAGGACAAGCCTTGAAATTCATTTTGTAATGTTTGACGTTTAAAGAATTGGTCAAAACTTTTGAACAGAAAGTCGGACTTCGAAATTGATTTGTGTGTTGAAATACCCATAGAATTATCTACAATAAAGGATTTTCCATAAAATTACCCAAAAATAAATCATTTGGGTCATATCTTGAAAAAAGTAAATTTTCAATTTGGTGCTTTTAAAATGAACGGTTACACACTTTGAAAAGAAGTCCGTTGGGGCATGTACAGTGAAAACCACTCATTTCAATTACGTGAATAATATATCAAACGTACACCCATTTATCACCTACATTGCACGACACTGCTTCAACAGGTACTGCGTTCCTATACGTGCCCGGAACTGTGCTTATGTATTATTTGTACCCTCATTAGTGTTGTCCATAATTTGACGTTACGATTTGTCTTAATTAAAATAATCAAAATGTGCCCCAACTCGAGATTCTCTTATGCATGTTTTTTAAAATAATTAGAGATATTTTTTAACTGACGCTGTGTATTGTAACCAGGACGTTTAACTCACATTTTGAAAAATTCTTTTCGTCAGTTTCCACGATAACGCCGGAAATCTATGTCCGATCTCTTCGAAAATGATATGTCTGAAATTTTGTTGACTTTACGATTCTAACCGCATGCATCACATCCTTCTTTGGAGAGAGCAGTAACCAACGGTGGAACAGACGTTTGAGCAGCACTCGTCCTGGTTATAATACACAGCGTCAGTTAAAAATTCAAATAATTTGAGATTTTTTTAAGAGATACAGCAGATAACAATGCGTCAAAACAAAGGCCGATATTTTAGCAATTTTTTCAGGCAGTACGGGTTTGTAATTGGCCACAGGTGCTTTTCCGTAGTATTGGAAGGTGGAAAGTAGTACGTTTTATAAAACTTAGTACACCGTGCTGTGTTAGGTTACGATGGACATTTAACTGAGATGTAATTTTGGAAATGACACGTTTTATGGGATGTGCTGGGAACAGTATGCAAAAAAGGGAAGCAGACATGATAAAAGTACGAATTTTTGTACAACGACACACCTCATAAAGTTACGTTTTAATAAAACGAATTCATATGCAACCAATCTTCGACACAAAACATTCCATTCTTCCAATGAATGAAGTAATACAGAGAGACGTTGTTCCGATCTTCTAAATCAGCATGATGACTTGTCCTAGCGTTTATAGTGCAGCCCTAAAAATCTTCGCCACAGGGAATAACGCGCCGGTGCCTTTTTTCGGTTTTCCCATTCTCCAGTTTGGAGAGCCTGTGATAGTTTCATTTTCATAATAATAATGGCATGAATCGATACGCGCACCAGTCCCTCATACTACCACATGTGTCTTCAAATGCACATAATCTGTGCATTTGTGTTGAAGCATACTATGCTTCTAAGCATACTATGCTTCAACACTATACCATGACTACCAGTATACCGATAGACATTGCAGTTTTGTCCATGCACAAACCACAATGAAAATTGTCGACAGCAATGTAAGAAGCGCTGTCCAGGGCAGACACTTGTCACTTTCATTTTCTTCCCAGCACCCTACAAATCGGTTACTGCCCATAAAATTACTTTTCTACTGTAATTAGTGTTTTGTACTGTACACTACCTGGCGTCACCTAATTGGCTAAATGAAAAATTATCATGGTCACCGATCTAAAGATTTAAAATTTTCTACTTCACGAAAACGTCTTTTTATCTCTATCACACCTGTAATAATACTGTTCGGTGATTGGGCAGACCTACTGTACGCCTCCTCTGGAAGGCCAAGGTTGGCAACGCTCTGACTACTTAGCGGCTATTTCTAACTGCCCATACGGTTGTCACACAATTCGGTAGTCATTCGCTTCTATCGAAATAAACTTCGAGAGAAACGATTCCCCGTGCAGCCGTACGGAGGTTCGACGCATTCTATCCTCGACACCTTATCGACCGATTCAGATGCACTCGATGGTCCAACCCCGATCAACTAGCGCTGCTCCGCGAGCGACAAGTATCTCGGCACCGCCGAACTCAACAACAACAACAGGCTCTTCGCGACGAAATCCCGCTAATCCCCCTCAACTTCACCAACCCCCTTTCCCTATCCCTACGCCTCCGGCTGGGGCTTCTCCCCCTTTCACCTCTCAACAGCTCTCTGAGCTCTCCAACCTCTTCGCAACTCAACTCAGCCTCCTGCTCCCCGATGCAATCGCCAAGGCCTCGGGCACCCCCGATTATGATCCCCCCGTTCGTGAAGGTGGGGTTGGTCCACCGGAAGTGGACCGAGATTGGAGCATCTCCGTGGCTAGTACGGCAGTTGTGCTTCGGCCTTCAACTCCCCTGTTGCGCTCAACCAATTCGCCAACACCGGAATCAGTATCAACTATCAGCAGAGCATCAACGATTCTTCATTCAGGAGGTCGAGAGATGGATGAGGCTGGGTTACTGCCGGCGTGGAACGGAAGAGGAGGATCGCACGCTTACAGTATCGGAGCGGGTATCACCAACATTTGTGGCAGCGAGTGCGGGAAAGGACAGGTTGGTGATGGACCACGCGAAATCCAACGATGCTCTACAGGACCGAACCTTCCGCATGGATCAACTGACCGACTTGGCACCTACCCTGTGCCCTGGGGAAGTGCTGTTCAATGCCAACCTCAAGGATGGATAATACCACCTGCGTCTCCGGGCCCAGGACCAGCCTAAGCTGGCCTTCATGGTGCTGGGAAACGTCTACATCCCTTGTGTCTTAAATGCTGCTTAAAGGTTGCACCGTGGTTCTTCACGAAGGTAATGAAACTGGTGGTGTTCCACCTACGGTCCCTGGGTCACCGATTATTTGCCTATCTGAACTACCTCTTCGTCTCTCCTCTCCCGACTACTCACAGGCATGCCACAACATTGGATGCCGCTCGGTTGGGAACTGTGGTGGCAAACCTCTTTCGGTAGCTAGGGCTCTGGCTGCATCCTTCCAAGATGGATTTCACGGGGAAGTCGCGGATAGAAATTTTGGGCATCGTGGTGGACACCGAGAGGCAACTCTTCGTGCTCAGCCTGGGAAAATTGCGCAAGGTCACCTCGGCGGTGCGTCATCTTCTCCAACACGCCGCAACCCATCACGGGTTCCTTCCAACTCGGCTCATTCTACAATTCGCTGATCTAGCCAACTCGGTGTCCGCCACGGTGGTCGACGCGCATCTCCGCCTCCGCGAACTATTCAACGTTTTACAAACATCTCTGCTGTCCCTAACCTCCACTTAGTCTCTCAACCATCACGGCGGGGCGGGCAAAAGGAGTTCCACACCGGAATGCGAGACCTCCAGTGATGGTCCCACCTCCATACAAACCGTCACGTGGGGCGCTGCATCTGGCATGGTCCCACCACAGAGATTTTTACCAGTGCCAGCATGAGCAAGTGGGGCGGGGTGTGAGATGGCACGGTTCCGGGCTTCGGATTCTTCAACGGGGATCAGGATGGCCTTCATATGAACTAACTGGAATTCACCGCGGTGTTGTTCTCTTTGCGACACTTCGCACGATTCGCCAAGCGGAAGCACGTCCTGCTGGTGTCAGATTCCATGGTCACGGTGCACGTCGTGTGCAACCTGCGTCTCGCTCACCCCTCATCCTGGCCAAGCTACGCGATCTACGCCGCATGTGCAGACAAAATGGTGTCTCCACTTCTACTCGACATTTACCTTCCGTGCTCATTTTCTGGGCCAATCGACTCTTCCGCCGCCGGAACTCAACCTCCCGCTCTCTTCACCGTCTCAGTCGACGTCTCCTTCAATGACTGTTCTTCCTCCACCTCGTTCTCGACGTGGATGGCCACGACTTACCCGAATGGCTGGTTCCTACCGGCACCCCGATTGTCCTCCCGCGTCCATCACTATTGCCGTCGGGGATCGGTGCCTGGTGCAGCATGGTCCCAGTATCATGCTCGCCCACGAATTGAAAAACCAGCCGTTGTTCATCCACGCCGAATATCACGCTTCAATAACCTTCCGCGTCACCCCGTCTATTACTGCGCCTTGTCCCACGGCCTCCTTTCTATTTGTCATAGCGACAGAATGTGTGGCTGACGTTATCTGTTTGAAGCGGAACTATGTGCTGACTTGGCGGCAGGGATTATGCCAGGGGCCATTGCACCGTCAACCAGGGCCTCCTACCAACGGCACAGGGAAAATTTCGACCGCTTCTGTACTCAGGCTGCCATAAGCCCGTTACCCACTTCCAACGCCACCATGTGCTGTTACCTCGTCACCCTCTTCGAGTCTGGTGCTTTGGGAGGTCGGTATATTGTCTATACTCCGCCCCTATCGCTACTCAGCATGAGAGACATGGCTTAGCTGATCACACGGCCAGCCCGCTTGTTGTCGTGGTCAAGGCAGGATACCGCGCTCTGGACTCGTAATGGCCCAACAAAGGCTCCCTGTGCCGCAGTGCCTCCATTCTCGCTTCGTTCGCTTGGAATTGTCTCGTCACCTCTCTCGCATCGCATACACGCAAGGTCCTCACCCAACTCGGTACGATCTCCTTGTAATTCCAGGTGGTATGTAGCCCGGTCAGTCTCCCCAGCCTTCAATGCAAAGATGTTAAACTGCTCTCCTCCCCACTGTAGCTCCAGATCTGCACTTTCAAAGGTTCAAAGGATAGCATGGTCAATCGAATGGCGCTGAAACTGCCGCTTCGTGGTCGTGAGGATATGCTGCGCAGGCTGGAGCAACGCCTGGTGGACCGCTGCTCTGCAGGCACTGACTGGATTTTCCCGGACACCTTGGCGTGGCCGGGCGCGTCATCTAAGCCCATGTCTGTGGCGACCTTCAACGCGCTGAGTAAACGTCACCTGAAAGAGAGTAAGTTCCTCTTACCGTTGGAGATGAAACTTACGGGGTGATCGTTGAGAAGCGGGAGCCCACTGCGGCGTACTCCGTCGGCATGCCTTTAGAGCAGCTGCTACGCTTCTCGCACCATTCGGACGCCAAGATCCTCTTTCTCCACTACGTTGACACCCTTACGCTTCCTACCCCGGCTGCACGTTTCTTTTTTGACCGCCTCCTGCAGTCAAATGGTGATACCATCAGTCGCACATAATTAGCATTTGTCAGTGGCAGCCTGCCAAGGTCCCAGTTACGTCATTGCATTTCGATCACACCTGTAATAATCCTGGTCGGTGATTGGGCAGACCTACTGTACGCCGCCTCTGGACGGCGACGGTTGGCACGCACGGACTACTTAGCGGCGATTTCTAACTGCTCATACGGTTGTCACACAATTCGGTAGTCATTCGCTTCTCCCTCCCACCCTCTCCTTTGGCTGCCTTTTCAATAGACCAGCTTCCTGCTCCTCTTTTTTAACCTTCTTTGGATTTCCCCCTCTATAACGAATCCGGGGGATTGTTATCGTAGACGTAGTCGACGCGCAGCGCTATTCTCAGAAAAGTGTAAAAGAAGGTTTTCTTTTTTTCTGTGTGTGTGTCCCCGGGGAAAGAGTCCCCAAGTTTAAGGAGAGCCGCCGAGTACTATAAGAGGCCGGCGGTGGAAAAGTAGTGTCAAGCTGTAAG
>JAULBU010043363.1:0-14103 GCA_032358235.1 Odonthalia washingtoniensis | reverse complement strand
GTCCCATCGTTCAGCTTTCAACAGTTCATTCCGAATATACTGGTAATCTTTCTCATACAGTCCTTATTTATTTTTACACGGGGCGCATTTCGAAGCGGCTCATCTCGAATTAAATAAAAATTACTTTGATTTACATTACCGATATATTTTTGATTTCAAAATTATTAAAGATAATTATGAATTGCACATAAATAATGTTAATTATAATTTAACGTTAGTTAACGTTAAATATTGTTATAAGGGGTCAAAAATGTGGTTCAAAATTAAAGTTATTAACATTAATTACGTTAATAGGTGTACAGCTTTCAACTCAATATACAATAATCAGATACTGATATACTTCGTTGCATTCGGTATCGTTATTGTAACTGTAGCACAGGAACTACTTGTGGATTTACACACACTACATTGCTCAAGCTTATGGAATTATTATCAGGTTATACTTCCACAACCAATACTTTCTTGGATCTCCGCGTCCCTTTCACCAACGAGCAGATTTACAAGCACACAAGATACGTTCTTCTGTGCTCCATATTAATGGTAAACAAGTCAATATCCAATAGCTATATCGCTACTCGAATCTACCACAAGCTGCCTGTCGTGCTACCACATGACCGAATACACAGAATCAATTCATCCCCAAGTCGAAATCTTACTGTGCAGAGTCTCGAAACATCCTACAAACTCGGACCAAACTTTCGTATGCTGCATATTTTCAATTGTCAACAAATCTGATATCCATACTGAAAGATACTATACAAACTACCAAACCCAACCCTCTGCTACAACATGTTAGACCTGGAAGCTGTAAAACAAGATCAACCAGAACTTCATATTCACGTCTGGAGCTCATCTCTAAAGTTCGTTCCACCCCGGGAGCAATACGAATTGGTTAATAATTTCCGCTCCCTGACGAAGATCAAAAGTGACGCTAATAATCCACCTCCACTATCGGGATTAAACCCTTGGATAAAACACCTCATCGCTACCTCTTCGGTGAATAACACGGTTTAATGCCCAACATGACAAGATGAACTTCAACACTTTTGAAGTGAGAAAGTTCATTCTTGCGAGTTGGCAACTAGCAAGAATCAACTTTCTAGAATCGATCCACCACAAGGCGATTATCGCACGCAGGACGAACAACCCCGACCAGCTCCAACGCCACCTTACGCACAACTAATGAGCTCTAATTGTAATCAAATATCTCAAATACAGTAATTAACTACTGGCGTGATATCCAGTTCTCTGGGAAGGTGGACGACTAGATTATTCTCACGATCAGGGATTATGGGAATGTACCAAGTCAATTAGTTTTGACAGAGTCCCACATGGCACTTTTCTTTGTGAACTGGTTTTATGAGCCAGAAGAGACGTTTTTCTTTATGAACGTCAACGCGAATGCCGACTACCAAAACATGGTACGCGTTATTAAAACAGCATACGATCATGATACTCATAGACTGCAGGTAAGAACCCTTCTGGAAATCCTTATCTACACTCATATATGACTCGCGAATCCATAACGGATGAGCGTGAAGGCCTCACCAGCTTCAAATAACTGGTTCATAAGCTTTCTAAACAATGCGTACCATCCTTTAGATGACCACCGACTTTATATCCTCAGCCAGGATATTTCTTCTTTTAAATGGCCAGTAACACCCCGACCAACACTACTTTCAGCAAATATTAACTATCTATCCTTCAAGCTTACACTTTTAGTGACAATGAATTTGCTCGAATAAAATAGCAAGTATGACAGCAATAACTCAAATTCTGATATGCTATCAACTAACTATGGACAATACGCTAAACACCCACAAGACTGATTCAAATCTTGATGCCATTATGGCGGCTACAATAGAAACAAAAACTAACGCACTACTAACCTAAACTTCTGTCACCTCTCTAAACATTACAGTTTTAGTCACTCTCCAGTGTAATCTAGCGTCCTTCGGAATTCATGCAGTAGATGCCGTTTTGTTCCTTGAAAACCTGGACACTGCTGCAAAAGACAATAAATTGGCTCCTAAATTACGGAGAGTCTGACATGCAGGGATGATCCTGACTTGATAATGGATGACCTGGTAACGGAAAGAGAACTAGACCGAACAGTAGATGAACCTTCTGAAACAAAGGAACACTCAAATACGTCCTTTATTACTGCGTTCGAAAAATAAATATTGAACAACAATTTCATGGAAGAACAACTGAAAACTACAGACTCGAATCCTTCTTTCCAACAGAATATTTACGACGTCAATCACGATGAGGTCACACAAAACATTCAAAAAAGATTCCACAGAAACCCCTGTGATGCCCTATCGTCAGCGTGAATGGAATCATTATCTTTAAAAGCTTCGGAATTTCTGCCACCAAAGCTCACAACAATCGACTGCAGCCGTATCGCCGTATTCATTTCCTCTCCAACCTCTCCCGGATTTCACCTCATGACAACAAGCCGGCTTCTTGCGTGGATTCGGGATACCCTCCGAGGAGCTCCCAAATCCACGTAGTTGAAATAACGTAATCTGATCATCGAACGAGTCATTAATCGGCCACCACAAGGCCAATTTCGATTGGCACTATCGCTTGGAACAATGGCTCTCAACGACACTATTGGACCGAATGGCATCATCCCTTCGGTTTTAGTGTTCGGCGACCTTCCGCGAACCAAACTTCCATCCGCGACTAATCAACTACAGCGTCCGACAACTGACGAATGATAGTCCCCGAATAACATAGATGGAGAAGAAATGGACTCCATAATGGCTCGACTACGAGTGCACCGAGAGTTTAGACACCAAATACCACCGCCAATAGACTACATCTACATGCCAGGAGACAAAGTGTTGTATGGCGTGAAAAGCAAGTAAATAATCATCTTGGCGGATTTACTGGCCCCTTTATGGTGGATACTTTTGAAAAGGACAAGAATATAGTTTACATACAAGACAAAACTTCAGCCTGAATACTCCCGTTATCAACTACAAAAGTTAAGCCTTATCACAAGCAGCAAGATTTGGCGTCAAAATTCACGATACAGCTTTGCACCTCCTTCGATCACTACAAGATGGCTCCCCTTGAGACGATGTTTTAATAAACGAAATCATAAAGATGTCAGGCCCAGATCAAAAACCTTGGAGATGGCCCATGCCCGCCAACAAGAAGTACGGAATCTCTTAAGATGTGGAACTTTCAAGAATATCTTGAAAGAAGAGATTCCCATTGATGTGAACACACTACTGGACCGCTTTTTGCTGAAGATTAAGTCAACAACAGACGGAAATATTAAGCACAAAGCACAAAGCCCGTTTTGTCATAGGCGGGCACTGCAACAAAATCAAGCATTTCATGGTACACTCATCCCAAAAACCCAGTCGCAGTCTATTTAACTGCTTCTTGAAATCGCAAAGGCGTTGGGGTTTGATATTTGGACGAGTGACATGACACAAGTCCTGCTTACAGTCTGCAATTCTGCTTTCTCGCAAAATTTACCTAATTACTTCTGTCTCCGAACTGGAGGTCACTGCGAATCAATGTCTTCAGACTCTCAAGTCTTTGTATAGCCTCTGTTAGTCGCCGATAATTGGCATCACACTGTCGATTGACATCACAAGAACGATTTGAAAACGGGTAGCCTTACTAGCGATAACTCAATCCATTACCCTATGAATCAGAACTTCCTTTCCAGTCTTTCTGGAGAATATGTGGACGACATACTCTGTGATGCGGACGCTCACTTCAAGCGAGTGGCCTCTCGCATAGAAGAGTAATTTAAGATGACAGATGATGAGGGTTTACCGGCAGATTTCAGTGGTTTTAGATTACAGGTCCTCAACAAGCAACTCATGCAGACTCAGAGACACTATCTGCGCAACCTCGAGAATCTGGATACCTCAGCCACAGTCACATAATTCCGGTAGATGCAGATGAGATTAGCTTTGTTCTCACACACTCGACGGTGTTGCGTTTACGAAATCAGCCGTTTAGACCAAATAACTGAAACAACCCTTTCACAATCAACCACCTCCAGCATCAAACTTCTGAATTCAGCAACAAACTACGCAAGAAACAATTTAATAAGCATACTATTTACTCAACAAAACAAGAACAAACTACAACTTATTGGCTACTCTGACACATCGTTTGAAAAAACCAGGACCAATAATCACAGTTTGGCTACATCATTTTCTTAACAGACTCATCCGAATCAGTTATTCCCTTGGGTTTTGAATCGTACAAAGCCAAAAGAATATGTCGCTCAACAATGGGCGCTGAGATTGTCGACTTCAGAGCCATGTTAAGTGTATCGTACACCTTGGATTCCAAACCCCACAAATAAACTAATGGTAGCGAGCATTTGAAATTGTTCATTGACAATAAGTCATTATTTGATACAATTTCCAAAGATTCTTGCACTAGCAAGAAACGCCTTATGCTGGACATTTCTGCAGAGCGCGATGGAAACAAGACTGGCGCAATATACAACATTGGATTTATACGTTGGAAATTCAACTTGGTAGGAGGCCTAACGAATCCCATATCACAGGCCGCTCTGCGCTCTGTACAGTCCACCAGTAAGAACTTACGAACATGTGCACAGTGGATATTGCAACCACAAGAACCATCTTTCGCATCAACGTCATGCTAATTCTACTCAACTGATTTCGGAGTACTGGAATAATATCGTGCTCTTCTTCTTCGACGAAAATTCACCTTTAAATTATTAAAACCTATTATGCACTCTCCTTCTATAAATTAGATTCATAATATATCGAACCCGGGGACTGATGAAAGTGACACTTTGGTAGCACATCATGTATATAGATATTAACCAGTAACACTGTAGTATGCTGTATCCACTTCAAGCTCACGAAAATACTGTCACACTAGAGACACTAACTAACGTGCTTAGAGTTCGATGATGGTAATCACTTCTTCTCAAACTGATGATCATATAAATCGAATGCAGCTTCATTGTTATCACTTTTACTACATATTTTAACTCAATATACAATAAACATATACTGATATACTTCGTTGTATTCGGTATAATTATTGTAACTGTAGTTCAGGTGCTTCTGGTGCATTTCGACCACTTCATTGCTCAAGATTTTTGGTCAAGTTCCCAATCGCCATAATCAACATTACCATAATCAACATTACCATATTAACATCATCTTATCAATATCAATATCACCATAATCAAAATCAACATAATAAACATTTACTTATCAACATCATCTTATCAACATCACCATGATCAACATATCCATATCGACATCATCTTATAAACATCACCATAATCAACATCATCATACGAAATTCATCATATGAAATTCATCATTATGAACAATCATCATCATCATAAACAACTACAATACTAATTTAATTATCATTATCGTTATTATACAGATCCGCCATAACTAATTCCCGTCACTATACCACATTGACGTAGAAGTCTATTGGACGTAGATAATACTACCTATGCTTCACATGTCGGTTCTTCTTTGACTATAAGACGACAGTAACGACCTGCTTTCTCTTGGAGAATGAAAAGCTCCACTGTCATGTACGGTACGTTGAGGTGCCATCCCCTCCGATTGTTGTAATGGAATTACCTCAACCGGAGGGGATGGCACCTCAACGTACTACACATGATAGTTGCTGATTTTCCCACCAGTGGTGGGAAAAGCAAAAACATCTGAAAATGAAATTTTATGACATCAAGAAATCATGAGATAGGGCTGCGTAACGGCAAGAGTTGTAACGAAGAACTACATACAGAAAGCGAAGCGGCTGAGAGATTGGAGTGTCGAATGGTCGAGGTAGCCCTGTAGTTTGTAATTTCTCGAATAAAGGTACGATAGTTTATTGTTGTTACTTACCAGGATGATTTATTCGCTGCTTGGAGCGGTACTGGTGATGACCAATATCTCTGACACAGTTAAGTATCCTTTATGGGAATGTTATGGTGGAAGACACGTCAGAGTGACTTCATCGATTCTACTTCGCAATATTTTGGAAATCGGGCACGCAGAAATTGCGTGGGTATTGTCTTTGCGCTGAGCATTAATGTTAATCTACTCGAGGCTTGTGTGGTTTGATCTCTCCTTCCTAGTTGATATTATCTCTTAACGTAATCGTTTGTAAGTGGGATGTTCGGGTTGTTTTCTATATATGTTTTACTCTTTATTGTTTTCCGAATTAGTCTCAAGCTTACTATGTATAGTAGTAATAAAGTCAGATTAATTTCTTATTTCGTTGACAAGTGTGACGAATTAGCGAGAGTTCTAATTCGTTTCTAATTAGTCTAATTTTGTATTGTCGATATAAACGTGTGTAGGAATTCTCTATTAGTTGGACTAATAGTGGGAATTCTGTCAATGTCGACTGACATCGACGAAAGCGTTCGTGCAAAAGCAAAGAAAACCGCGGCACATGACAATTAGAAAGGATGGTTATACAAATGCAAAGGTGAAGAAAAGGGGAGAAATGTTATAGACGGTTATACAAAATTATCAACTCATACAACCACGATACAGTATACAGTGTCAATCATGATACAGTATACAGTGTCAATCATGATACAATATTCAGTGCCATTTAAGATTATTCAAAATTCTTATTCACTTATAGATATATAGTTTTACCTCGGCACACGTGTATTGAATTAGGATAGAATCTATTCTAGTAATTCCAATATTACTAACTGTAGCTAATATCCTACACGTGTGGTATTTAATTAGAACTAGTGGCTATTTTGAACTACTATACATAACCACTTCGAACCAGATGAAGGAAGGAAAATAAAAAGAGGCAGACACTTTACAAAAATTCACGACGATCATGACTAAGTTCTCAGCCAGGTTTAAATCACCAAAGGGAGAAGGGAGACCTAATCACAAAAGGCCTACTACGGGTTAACAGCCATCCATAGAGCGAAAGCAACTTTAAGGTTGTTTACCACTGATTCAGTAATAGAATCACGGAAATTGATGGGGATACTAATCATATCTCGACCAACCGATTCGTAAAACTACTTTGTACTATTAGAAGATGGAGTCAGAAAGGAGGAGAGAGGATACGAACAATTGCTGTATCATTTAATAAAACTAACAAAACCTTTACTAAAGTTCTGTTTTCTTTACTTTACTCTAGGTTAATAACATTTAGCTTTGTTTTCAACGATAGGTTCGACAACTTCTATCGTGTTCTACTCCGCGTCTATGAGGGTTATATTATTAGTGGAGGTAAGAGAATCTCGACCGGTAAAATATAATTGCTGTATAACGATAAAACATGGGGATGTGTGCTACTTTATTTGGATAGCTGCAAAAATTCAATTTGGCTGAAAAACAGGTACCCGCATAATTTGTTTCCATCTCCACAGGTAACAACCTTTGGTTTTGAAGGCAAGATCTCACAACTCAATTAATCCCCACACAACCACGATATCTATACTATATCAGAAGAAGATTCCATCACTTTCTATCGAATAGAACCGCACCCTTTCAAAAATTCGGAATGGCTCGAGTGCATGTGTAGCTAAAAAGATGGCTTTATGTATAAGTTTAAAAATCAAGAGTGACCCTCACATCTGTTTATTGGGGGAAACTCGATTAGTAATGATAAAATGAGGTTGTTTCTTGATCTACTCAAACTCGTTTTCTTCACGACATAAAAAAAACCTTGCCCATTTTAGACGACAGATTGGTGGAAGTTATCGGAGAGTGAATGTACTGCTTTCTTCTAAAGTTTAATTTAATGGAACGAAATTATTTATCCTTTCTTTTTCCAGACGTTCTTCGTCTTCTATCAACAAACGGAGACGACGTTTATTCAAAATATATTTATGCTGAAATTCAACGGGTGTGGAATCAACTTGTGCAAGATCTGGTTGTACTGGTAGAGATGAAGTTGCCATGTTCAATGGGACTTTATAGATGATTAATATGTTTGTTAAAATATTCTGCAGAAGGGGTTGGTTGTTCTTGAAAGTTGATGTAGAAGAGAGTGAAGTGTTGATGAAAACATGAAGACAATTGTGGTGAGAGTCATTATGGAACTGTTATATCCCTTTTTGTATTGCTACTGACATATTCTATTAGGTAATAGGGAAAAGCGACCGTTGACCACTTCTATTGGAAAAGAGGCCGTTCGGAATCATAAGTTCACCGTTTCGAGTTTGGAAACAGGACGTTCAGAATCACAAGTTGACCGTTTCTAGTTTGAAAACAGGCCTTTCTGAATCACAATCAATTTGCAGCTGACAACAAAAGAATCTGTAAAACTAATGTTTTGCAGACACTTTTACAGTTCACAATCACTTTACATATTATTTTACGGTTACAGTTCTACCGGTGGAGCTGGAAAAATGTGTACATTCCTGATTTCTGTAAAATCGACTGTAAAAGTAAATGTATGGAGTTATACAGTACCCGGTGGAGATGCTCTAAGTAATGATAGTTATGATTCTATTTCGTAAACACGTGTTGAGCAACATTAAGTGAATTATTAACTACAGTACAGATTCACGCCTCATACTTGTGTACTGTACACTCGTATATTCGCCCTGTTATGTAGTGTAGCATTTAAATTGTGTGCTGTACCCACGTGTATTCCAATGAAGTTTTTACATATCTTTTCGTATAATTACCTCTACTGTGTCATTATTACCCATGTCCTTCTGGGTTTCTCCTTCCTCACTCTTCTACACATACGTTGATTGTGCGCCTTTTCCTCCCTTTCTCCTATTTTCGTCGTGCCATCCTGTTCATTGCACCATCCTCTCCCCATCTTCATCTGCACCTTCATGACATCATCATCTCCTCTCCCCGACTATACCTGTGCCTCCATGCCATCATCATCTCCTCCATGCCTATTCCTGATCTACATGCCATCATTAGTTCATCACACCTCTCACACCTGCACCTCATAACATCACCATATCCTCTTCTCTACCCATACATGCTCTCCCTGCCAATACCTGCGCCTCCGTGCCGTCACCATTTCTTCTTCTCTACCCATACCGGTACCTCGTTCCATCACAGTCTCATCTCTCCACTAATACCTGTACCTCATGTCGTCACAATCTCTACTCCACCCATCTCTGCTCCGCCCGATCCCTTCTCACGAATCGCGGTTATCGATTTAAATTGACATGAAGTGGTGACGATCTAATATTAGATTTAATTACGGTGAAGAAAGAAGAGAACACTTTAAGACTGTCCTTGTCAAAATGATTTTCTGTATTAAGATGGTAACATGGTTTGAGAAAAGTTTGTTAGGCAGATCTGAAATAGCTTTCAAATTTATGCGTTCCAAATGTCAGTTTTCCCTGACATCTCAACTATATATATTCTCTCGTTCTTCTTAATTTCATACAGCATATATCATTTACACGCACACATATTATACTACTGTAAATCCGTCTCCATGTTACCTCTTATACGGAAACTACAGGGTTATTTACTCTAGCGTCGGAAACATTCAGTATAGATCGGCTTAAACCAATACCGTAACGGGTTATGGTAGCAATCTCGTTTTATTGTACATAATACAGTCATCATAAAAAGGTCCCAAAATGACGATCACTGTACATCTGGCATAATGTGAGTTGAAATATAATTTAATTATACATTAGAGAGTTTTGGTAAAATCAATTCACTTAAGAATGAGTAATGAAACTGATTGTTTTGTACCGATGTTTTGTCATTTTTTGTCATTTTTGTGTTAAAATTTTTGGCAGAATAGATAATTCAGTTATAATTCTGTATGAAGTGACCCCTTAGGCCACATTAAAAAACTCGGATATTTTTTGTTCCTTCCTTTTTCGTCAAAATGAAAACTAAAGTTTCGTATAGGTTTTTTTCTTCTCTCCTTTTCGGATAAACCCAAAAACACCTTCACATGCACACTGGGTACCAATTTATGAAGTTTTGTAATAAAATCTGGAGTAGTGCAAATAAATTTGAGAAATGTAAGAAATGTGAAAATTTTTGTAAATTTTACATTGTGTATTCCTATTGGATTTGGAATGTGCATTATTTTAACCTGTATCATTTTTATTGGGCCTATTCCTACAATGAACCATTTCTTGTTCTACTGATATGTCGTAATAAATCATGACTTGGTCAGTTTTCAAAACCATTTGTTTGTTAGTCATGACCATTCCGCACACAATTTTGTATAGTCGTTGCGGTCAGGCAACTGCGTCAGGCAACTGCGTCACGATCAGTACTTTACATGTGTCACATTTCATGGAGATTCGCATCTGTTTTACAGTTATCAACGTCTGATTTTAATAAACTTCGCCTATTCTAACGATACTCTGTACTGTGCTCATATAACATTATTTCTACGGAATCTTGCATGAAAAAATTGAAAAATGAGTGTGGTATCCAACTTAAACAAATATTCGTTGAATCTCGGTCCGCATTAAAACCCATTACCTTGAGGAAGACTTAATTGTAATTTTATTGTAATTCTCCATTGCTAATGGAAATCTATATTGCGTTCGGGTGACTTTTCTTTGAAACCTCGCATGAAACAGTTTAAGTATTTAGCGGGAGATGCGTGGTATGAGTTGTATACAGAAATAGTTTTAATTTTCCATGCCTGTCACAACCACAATGAGAACCGTCAGATGATGTCTAATTTCCCCGTCGTATTGAGTCATCTAATTCACCAACCGCAATGCATGGTAACTAGAAATATGAGTTGCATTACTACATGTCATTAACGAATATGTACCATGACGTATGTTTTTATGCGATTCGTGGAGGATATCCAATTTTTCGTCTAATAAAATGGTACGTACTCATATTTTCCAGAGACAGCACGTGCGTCACTATCTTTTCGTTGACGTCTATTTTACATCCCTTGCCGTCCAACTCATTTGCATGTACTGCGTGTACCTTTCTAATAGATGAAGAAAAAAGAAGAAGTTTGCAATGCGCAGAATCTGCGCTTACCAACTTATACCCACTGTCCGAAACTTGTCTCATTGTAGTGACAATAACCCATATTACTGAATCATCCGATCCTATCAACACTCTGACGAAGAAAGCTTCCTTCGATCAAACTCCATCCATTCTCGGTTCGATAATGACATGTCCAAGTTCTTCAGCAGACAAAAATGTTTTAATAACGTCCCCAACCCGTATGTCCTGTTGTGCATAACCTCCCACGTGCACTACATCCGTGTTCCTAAACACCACTTTATGAAACAGATGCAGTTGTTGCGACTCTGTTACATTGACAGCAAGACACTCCTCAAACATGCACATAGCGCGATCTTGGAATGAATCGACTAAGCCTGTATTCTGCCTAATCCTCAAATTGTTGTTCGCATAGCTGATTCCAATCCACTCACCCTCACCTTTCCACGAAACCGCATTCGTGCCGTACCACGTAAACAACTTTTCCCCGACGGGGGTTTAAAGGGTTTCACAAATGATGTCATTCATCTCTGATATCAGGATATTATCCTCCAAATCATCTTCGACCTGCAAATGTGTCGCCTCAGACCCAAAGAACAGGAATCGCAATGTCCCCATTGCAAAATTGATATCATCATTAGAGTTTCCAACCATGTGCCATGTGTCTGCTATTCGCGTGAGCCAATCTTTGCATAATACTTGATTTAATGCAGAATTGTGAGCTTCACCGTGTGTGTTGCGGGTAAAAACTGATTTCAAAGGTTGATGAGCTCACTTCAGTACCATTTCGGCAAAAAAATCGGCATGTCCAAATGTTGGGACAGTGTGACATAGAGCTCAAGTAAACGATGGACGTTAGGTACGTCTATGAAACTCTTCAACTCTGGATATGCTGAAAATATCCTCGAAACTTCATTCAAATAATCGATCGCTTTAGTACGCAAGTCTTTGTAGTACGAGGCACGATCCTTTCTATGGACGTACTGAACAGATTGGACTCCATTCGTGGAAATAGCCTGCCACAAAAAGGTCTTCGAAATGATTTGACTTAGTTTGCATAGCAAATAAATTGTAGGAGTTGAATATGCCAGTGATAATGACTGTAATATGAAAGGTGCTACGAGCAGCACACTATACACCGCAGACATGCTCATGGAAAAAACCTTTCCTGTCTCACAGTTGTACACAGAAGATTGTGATTTGGAGTATATGCCTTTGAGGGATATGCAAAGGGCACTATCCAACTTTATATTTTTTTCTCTATCGGGTAGCTGTGAGAACATAGCCTCCAACAGATGTGCCCCAGTCCAACCAATAAATGATCTGGTGCAATGGAGTTGTTCAAATAGGCGTCGAAGAAGCCTCCAACAACTTTCAAATCATGAGAAGACAACAGAATCTGTTCATTCACCTCCCTCGTTTCAACACTCATCTTCACCAACGGACACTGGCCCGCTTCCGAAAAAAGCTCCTCCCCACCTGGTTTCATATCGAGCCATTTAGCTTCATTTTTTGAGATTCCATTGCAAAGTAAACAAACTGTCCTGTTAATTCCACGGTGGAACGATGGATGCGTGGAGTTTGTGTCTGCAGTGTAGGCATAGTTTGATCCCCTCGCAACCCTTCTATGCCGAAACGTACAGTGGGTGCATTGTGCCTTGGCTGCATGTGACATGACATCAAGTACACCAGAGGATGCAGGATAATCAGCAACAAATCCAGTGAAGTCAAGGAATATTGTAATCGGCTTTCCGTAGCGTCGATACCTTTGAACCCCTTTACCGTTCCTTCGATGATATTTTTGATGATGATGTTAAGCACGTGGTTAGTGCTAACTCCTGGTGGTGTCAAAGAAATTGGTCGGACGGATGATAGTGCACGTCTTCTTCGTAGAGAGAAACCTAATGGAACAATATAGCAACCACCCACAGAACCACGAGGGAACAACAGAGATAGTGGGTTGAAGTAGTCACAATAAAACAGAATTCTATATAAAATGTACGGTTCCCCGTTCTGAAAAGCTCCAATGTGTGTATCGGTGTCTGATACAGATGTGAACGGATCAGATATGTTTCCCATATGCTCCTCGACCATCACTGGCAACCCATTTAGAATGGACTTGCATTCTGGAAATTCCTTTTCATCTCTGAACCATAGAAGAAAATCTGGCGATGGTCTGGTGAGAGACTTTCAGAAACGATTGAAAATCACACATCGAGAAGTGAGATCGGTAGAGTTTGTCGTTGGTTAGAGTACTGTGCATATGTCCCCAGGATATATAGTACAGGAAGATGGTTGGTGAGAGTTACGTGAATCAATTTTAGACTTTCTAAATTATTTACCAAAATATGAAGTGATATGGCGATCGGCAAGGTCCATATTCTGGACAATCCTCGACGTCCAATATTCAGTGTCCACACGATCTGTTCCTATACTCCATGAAAACAGACTCTACAGACAATACTACAGCAAGATGAATTCACAATGTTTCGTTAGTCATCATCTATTTACTGCTCCCATCCATATTCCATCACACTTCTACCTCCAATGAGAGTCTCTTCCACGCATTCGAATGCAATTATATTACCAACATGAACTGGCTTCTCTAACGTGTTTGTCTTCACCCACAATAGCTTGTTTCTGGTGACAAATACCTCAGGGCATCTTACAACGGCACTATCCTCCACGCTTAGCTCTCTTAACTCTTCGTCTTCCCTTCCAGAATATATATCGCAGTTGATTGGAGGAGTGGCAACATCAATTTTTGCCCATTCGCTTGGTAGTACGACAACAGTTCGTCGCGTCATTTATTTTTGTGATCCTGGAACCTCATTGTCAGAACCATTTATTGTTTGCGTTGGTAGTATAAATCTAGAAGTCATTATTTTGTACAGATGATCGTACAAATAGTTTGGACGTAAAGAAAGGCCAGAGGGACTTCCTCACCGTTGTTGACCCTGGCAGTTTCGAAGTAGTTGAATCATTTTCACTGAAGACGGCATTTAGAAAGCATAAGTGATCATACTGAAGAAGTGTGAATCGTGCTATTTCATACACAGTTATAATAGCGAGGAACTTTGCTTGTTAGTTTGAAGAAGCATACGACGCCGCAACAATTTTCTTATGCCAATTTTTTCACGTGAACATGTGTTTGGCC
>JAULBU010043362.1:0-33976 GCA_032358235.1 Odonthalia washingtoniensis | reverse complement strand
ACGACACTCCCACTCTTCCCTAAATACTAACCCCTCCTCCGCTTTCCTCATATAATCCGTACAATAACTTGTAATTTCATCACCATTATACCGTAATCCATCCATATAAACACCCCAGCCTTACTGTCTTCCTATACACCACCGCCGGCCACCTAACAATTATCGCCGTTCGGCGGCATCCTGCCAAAACTTACAACAACAACTCCCGCTGCTGTCAGCACTATCCTTTCTACCTCATCATATATTCCTAGACTACACCTCTGCTCTTCCCGCCCATTCTCTACTCCTTCCTCCTTTATTATGACCGTTTCACCTTTTCCCTCCACCATGAATCAACCCATTTCATTCTCATTCTTTTAAAAACAGCTTCTGACGATTTTGTCCTATTTCATCCTAAACCTCCTTCCAACTAACCCATCATCCCATCCAACAAAATACAACCACCATCTTCACCGCACAATCCACTCTTTTTCCAATGGCATCCGACCACACCCAACCTTGGTCATTCAATCAACAACTGTCTGCCTCCCCAGAACCTTCTCCTCCTCCCCTTCCCCCATCGACTCAGACTCAGACCACGATCCCGAACCCCCTCCACCTACAACCCACACTCAGACTCAAAAAGTACCCAGCGTGGTCACCTTCCTCGCAAGCGCTCCAATGCCACTACCCCACCTTCATCCAACAAAACTCTGAATATTGCTATCCCTCCAATCACTTCCTCCGGGACGACAGCTATGCCACAGCCCCTCACTGCTCTGACTTTGCATCCAAAAATCCAGCACCAGTTTCCTCCTCTCCTCCATACTCAACCGCCTTCCTCCGCTTTACCACTGCCACGCCAACACATACTGCAAAACCTAACCTCCTTTCCCCTCCGTACCGCTAACCCCCATTTGTTTTCTAGCTCTCCGACCCAGCTACACACTGCCGCCGTCCACTCCACCCGCGGCAATCTCCCATATTATCAATATTCCCTATGCTCACCTTCAGCACCTTATCAACTTTTACCCCACTCAAGTTTGGGCAGTGCTTTTTAAATATGCACAAATCAATAAGTCCGTTCCCAACCTCCTCTCCATTTCCACGAGGCCTCCCCCGCTGTCCTAAATGCCATAGTACATGGTATTAAAAGAAAACTGAACCCCGAGCAACCACCTCATCTAACCCCTTACTTACCAGGATCCAAACGCACCATCCCCTCCGACACCATTTATTCCCAATCCGACGACGATGACGACGAAAACCTCGCCTGCACTCCAACAAAAAAGGCAAAACACCACGTTGATGCCACACGCCAATCCCAGATCAAAGCGGCTCTACAAACATACTCGGAAAACGAACAGGCGGAGAGTGCTCTACGAGTCTAGGAGCGTCTCGCCGCCGAAATACTGGCCCAACTGCTCAGCTCCAGTTCAACATTAGTTCAGCACATCCAAAATGTTTTCAGAAACAACAACATACAATCCGACTCCCGCATATCTTATGCGGAAATGGAAGCATACTCCATCTGGCGAGCGATACACCTACTACTACTCACTTATCAAACCGCGTACGAAGCGGTACAACATCAACCATGCCTCGAAGTCCTATTACGCCGCCTTTTCGTCATAATCAGGGTCGAATCGGCCATGCAAATGAAGAAATTCCCGGATCGCGCCTCCGCATTCCAATCCTGGGAATACTTTCACGAGTCTCTCCAAAACGCGACGGATACGATCCAACGTTTCGAGCGCATGACCGATGCCAACGTAGCGCGAATATACAAAACCAACCTCCACACAGAGCGAATCTGCAGCAAAATTCACAACAAAAAGAAAACCGACACTCCTCCAGCGTACTAACAAAATCTAACCATTTCCTGTTTCCCCTCCCCTTTACTCTTCCATCATGGGCTCACATCCGTCAATTTTCTCATCCCCTCCCCTCCAACCTTCGATGAATTTATAACAAAGGTCAACTCTCTCTACCTAGGACCGCATGACGCCCTTCAACCTCCCAATCCTCTAAAAATGAGCCCAGATCCAGCTCAACACCCTCATCACCATCCGAAATCTTAGAACCCAGTCCGGGCCGGGCCCCTTCCCACCGCCCACTGCTTCCCTCCGAAAATTCTTCAGCTACCCGCCCGGAAAACCGGAACCCCGCTCAACAACAACAGTTTGAAAAGGACCCTTACTCCCAACCGCTCCTCCAACCCGAATTATTATTCGAGCGCGGCACTTTCAAGAAAATAGACCCCCACAGGCTCGCCCTTCCTCCCCCGCCCTCCACCCACTCCAAGCCTGGCCAAAAAATGGTTAAAGCATCTTACTACTACTCTCCGGCACGATATCACTACAGACTTTGCAGCATCCTTTGAAACCCCCATTCTTCACGCACTAACAAACCTTATATGCTCCACCCCAAACCACGAATGCACCTCTCCTCAGGAGCATACCCAGACTTCCTCGACCACATGCACCGGGCAGGTCTCCTATTCTGGAGACTTGACTCCGACAATACTTCCCACCTTTCGACATTTGCATCAAACCTCGATCTTACGTCTTTTGCAGTATGCAAAAACGATATCTCCGTTCGTCTTATATCTTGGCCACGTTTCGCTAACTCTTTTTCACTAACATCTCCTCCTCCACTTCTTGCAAATCCAGCCCTTTTCAACCAAATATTCCCAGTTTCCGATCCTCTTTCTGCTTTCTACCTAGACATCTCCAAAATGTTCCACAATCTCATCCTCACCGATGAACTCGCTCACCTCTTTCCCCTTCCCCCCGTTCTGCTCACCGAGCAAAATACAGACCTACGTAAGTTTCTCGTTCAATTCTTTAACATCCCTGACCCCTCCTTACCTGTCTTTCTTCGTCCCCGACAAGCAGCCCTTCTTATGGGCTTCACATGGAGCGTGGTACTCGCCCACATCATCAAAACTTATTACACAATCCCACCACATCCTTCGACAATCCATCCTTCCGTTTCCCATTCATCCCTCCCCATCTTTTCTCAACATTCTATACGCACCTTTCGTTATATCTCAACAAACCCCCCTCATCTGCCACATCATCGACGATGTGTCCATACTTCTCGCCGGCTGGCCAGCTTCCTTATCCATCATTTGGTACAGAATTCTCAGATCCCTGCTCACAGCGGCTGGTCTCCCTATCAGTACCACAAAATATTCCCCTTTCCTCCAACCTATTACCACGTCCCTCACCTTCATCGGGCTCAACATTGATCTTACCACCACTACCGTCACGTATGACGTTAATAAGACGCAGCAACTTCCTCGCGAAATTGAGGATCATCAGCATCCTCGTCTTCGCATTCGTACATGGAAAAGGTGGTTCGGAAAATTAATTTGGCCCTCAATCCTTCAGCGGCCAGCCCTTTCAACTCTGCATCTAGCTTTTCGCTATCCTCATCCCCTTCTCCCATCTCTGCTCTCACAGCAGCCAGCGGAAACCTTCCAACCCTCCTCCACGCAGCGCTCGGAACTTCTACACTTACTCTCCCTCATCCCCGCGTGTCAGATTACCTTTAACATCCCTTTTTCGCACAATCGTTGCTTTCGACGCATCTCGCAAAGCAGGCGCGGTCGTTTCTACTCCTACTACCCCCGATCTCGCATATCGCATTTGGTGCTCTGCTCAGCACCGCATCACATCTAATCAACTTACCTCTTCTGATGATCCCGACCTCGAAGCCTTCATCAACTATCACAACTGGAGGCTCGCCCTGCACCACAAATGGCGCGCCGGCAAGCACCACTCAACTACGGTGCTGGAGCACATTAATGAACTGGAAAGTGCCAGGGATTTATTGGCCCTAGGCTGGTTAGCATGACAAGGCGCAGTGGTACATCGCGTCATCCTTCTTACCGATTAATCCGTCTCATTGGGCGCACTTACCAAAGGGCGTTCATCAAAATTTGGACTTCTACTGCGCTGCCGGAAGTTCACGGCTTTAGCCAACACACAGGCTATCCGGCCTACCCTCATCCACGTCCGTACCAAATTCAATCCCGCCGACAAACCTTCACGTTCGTTATGATTCCCTCCTCTACCTCATGATTCACCTTTTTACACTTACTTCTCGCCTAATGTTTCTCTCTCTGCCTATATTTTTACGTTTACTCTCGTCAATCCCGCACTTCCCTACAACTACGAAATAATTCCGCCTTTACATTTCGGTTTTTTCCCGACTGGTTTTTTCCTCCGCTATATAACTTTCTATCGCTACCGCTTTACCGCTTTTTTTAATCGTTGCTCTCGCATGACTGACGACCCTTATGTGGGCGGTTCGGGGTTTGGGACGGGGTGACCTTTTCGGCACCTGAGGCTTTTAGGCGATTTCCGCACTAATCGTAGCCTGCCTATTCACCTTTTCGGGGATGGGACGATCTGCCCACTCCTCAAAATCCAAAACTGAAAGTTCCCCATTGTGGCTTTAGTAAAACGGTGCGAAAATTTTTATTCTTTTTAACTTACATTACAGAATTTGGATTACGCAAAACATATATGACGACTTTGGGAGTATTAGATGATCCTCCTAGTCAAAATTTTAATTGATCAGTTCCCGCATGTCTAAATTCAACCAAAACAGAAGAACATCAAGGCATGACGTTTTAAAAAGGATCACAAAGAGCACATACGGCAGCAGTTAGAAAAATACGTGTTATACACTGGCGAAGAATACTTTTCACACTAATTTCAAGACGGTCTACGCAGAGAAATGTGTCCTTGGAACTACTTTCAACAAGCTTCAGAGCATATCTTCATGCAAGAGCGGACTATAGTGGCCATCTACATCGCACTAAAATTATAGGCCTATCAAATTATGCATTCAACTTCAATGAATTAACCGAATCTGATTGCGTTTTCCAGTTCCGATTCAGAAAATCAGACATACCACGAGTTGTGGAAGCGTTGGCATGACCAGATGCACAAAGCAACACAACTAGAAACAGGTACTCTGTAACCCCTTTGATTTCTACATGTGTAATTCTGCCAAGGATGGCAGGTTCTTGTCGTTGGAGGAACATTGAGTTCCAATTTGGAAAACCTGCATCACAACTTTCGGAGATTTTCCGGGAGGGCATAGAGACTTTTCTAGATGCACGTCTATCTCTCCTTATTAGCCATTTATCAACATAATTTAAAAGTAGAAAAGCAGAGGAGTACGAAAATTCAATGTATATGAAATCAGGGTGTTTGAACAACTGTATTGGGTTTATTGACGGTACCGTTTTGAAGATTGCAAGACCTTCGGACCATGGACTGCAGAACATTGTGTATAATGGTCATAAAGAACCCACGCACTAAAGTTTCAAGCAGTTTCGACTACTGACGGTATGTTTCTTCACTGTCATGGACCGATAGAGGGACGCCGATATTATTGGAAACTCTACTCTAGGTCGGAACTCGACTCACAGTTTGTCGAATCGATAAACATTGAATCGATAGTTGCGATCATCCGACAAGATGGTGCTGATGACCTATGATTGATGATGAGATCAGGATGACAGTGTAGATTGTAAGACTATGACGAGTGTATATGAGATTATGACGATGAGTCAGAACGATGATGACTTATTAGTCGGAAAGATGATGAATTATTAGTCAGAAAGATGATGACTTATTAGTCAGAATGATGATGATGACAAAGCGAAGACGCAAAGACGGTAACGATAACTCACGGAGACGATGGCGTCGCGCCTACAGCAGAGGAACGGAAAGGCCGTCACAAAAGCAAGAATGCGGTAACACCGTGTCGCATCAGTGCGCACAACATTAGGTGGGTGATTACGGAGGCAAGTAACGATACCAGGAAGTAGAAGAGAGTGCATACGTCGGATGTCATCGATGAAGGAGGAGCATACTACAAATGGCGCCATAGCGTATAAGGGATGAAATCAGGTAAGCGGACCAGGTTAGAAATAACAGTGAATTACATACTGCACATGTGGGTCACGTGGCATATACAGTAATGACACTATTTCGGCTTTGCAAGAAATCATATACAGTACTCACACTATTTTTACTTGGCAAGAAACCGTGTACAGTATTCACACTATTTCGACTTTGCAAGAGATCACATATACTGTAGGCGATACTTTAGCCCAACACACGTGTTTTGCTATTAGATCCGTTAATAATAGAATCTGTCTCCAGAAACTGGCCACTGCTGAATTCGACGATTCTAATACACGTGTCGCGGGAAAAATCCCATCTGGAGCCACCGGCTCCAGTATACATACCAACGACCCGGACGGGGAGAACGAAAAATGATTAATTGACACAGACATTTTCATGACTAAAGGAACATTCAGATTAAAAGCATAGCGCGTGCTTACATTGAAAGATCGGCCAACCGGGAGGAGAGATCCAACCACAACCACACCTGAGGACAGAATAATCTATGCCGCGAGGAGCACGGTGATCCCCACGCAGCAACGCGTGCCCGATCATCGCCGATTGCAATTAAATCGGTGAAGCACTATCGTGACTTCGAACCAGGTCGTCCGGGAAGCTACTTATCTGTAGTAGGACGTCTGATTTACCCCGCTCTCCTTTGGAAAGCGGTAACCCTGACCCTCGTACCAGCTTGCATAATTCGGAACTTTATTTACTTAAAGAGGTAAAACCCAAGAGATCAGCGTTGGGCGATTTAGTGCGAAGGCTTCGAAAGTACGGGTTGCATTTGACACAGTTAGAGGATTGTTTGTTCGTACAAAATAGGCAATATTGTCTGTACGGTGACAATGGTTACAATGCGAGGGTTTATCTAGACGTATCTTTGCAGGGTGCTCATCTTAACGAAAAACAGAAGGCTTTTAACATGGCTATGTCAAAGAGTAGGGTGACCGTAGAATGGATGTTCAAGGAAATTAAAATGTTTTGGACTACAATGGACTACAAGAGGAAGCTTCGTATTCTTCAAGCACCAAGTGCTGCTCTTTATTTTCCCGGAATGGTTCTTTGTAATATAAGAAACTGCATGTATCCAAATGAGACATCGCAGTACTTTCAACGTCCACCACCAAGCTTGGATGAATTCTTGTCATGGAGAGGATAAATTAATTAATTACCATCATAGGCTCTAACGATTCTTAAAGGCGTCCATCATTATCTTCCACTTCTCCAATTCTATTCTACTATTTTACTCCCTTTTCAAACTTCATTCTTACCTATAATGCTCACGGTCTTCCCTTTCACGCTTGCGGTCCTCTTTCTAACTATTAAAACGACGTTCTTCTAATCCAACTGTGCTTCGTCAGCATTTTTAAGTGCAGAAGTGAATGCTGTAATATCATCAGCAAAAAGATCTAAAAATGTGTCACGATGATTTCGTTTCTCTGCCCTCCTCTTAACTGGCGTCACATCTTCGGAACTTTCACTTTCTCTCACCTCCACTTCATCCACATCTATTGCTACGATCGATCTTCTACGGGATAAAGATTGCGCTTGCACTATGGCACCAAGTCGCTCCTTTTCTAATTCGTGGCCTTGAGCCTCTTTTCGAGATGAGTTTCTGTTGTTTCTTAAATCTTTTCGAGCTTTCTTCATCGAACTAAGAAGCTGCTCCATATCCCCCACATCACCACTAACTCCACTCATCAGGCCTTCAACCCTGTCACGTTCATCTAATCGTGTTTGAATTGGTTTATATCTATCCTGGATACTCTTCCATGTAACTACACAGGATAGTCGGCGCGTTACATTGGATTTATTCGCTGCAGTCTCAAACCACTGCTTCGTTTCTGCATTTGGAGCAACATGGGCTTTGGCAGCGGCCACTTCCCGGACAAGAATTAGGTCGTCGTCCGGGATGAACGTTGGACGGCGTCCTGTGCGCGAATCATTGTGCATCATTGGCCCAATTTTGCGGAAGAGGACGAAGAGTTTTCGAAAAGGTTTGTAGGAGGGGACGTTATACTAGTTGTTGTAGGTATAGGTACTGTTGAAGGTTGTAGAGGGTAAGAGAATGGGTAAGGAGGGGGAGGAAAACCGTGAGAGCTACTTGGGTTCGCATCTGCTATCTTTGTCGCGTCTAGGCTGCCTTTGGTTGAATTCATGGCGTTTATTGCGTATTAATGCTTTGAAGGAGATGGATTTTGCAGTTTCGTTGTGGGTTCCTTATCAAGGTGTTTCTGTTTGCAATGTTTGCTGCGAAAGACTTTGAACAGGTATGGCCCATACACGTATTGAAGAAACGTTCCAGTTTCGACTTCACTAAACAGTCCGATTTCTGTATCATCGCTAACAACCCGTTGCAGATTCTGCAACATTTTTGACACTGTAGTTTTTCATTTGGATTTTTTGCAGTTTAATTTCAGACATTTGACGGCGTAATATCCCTATTACGGAATCAGAACGGTGCTTCAACACGTTCATTAATTGTGCTTTTTGTGATGTGTGAAGATCGCTTGCCCCGCAAGCACCTCGAGATGAGATGCTCCCAGTAATCGAACACTTTTATACGAGTTAAAGTGTCAAAATGATGGGCGTGTAACGTGGAACATATTAGTGTATGTGATACGTGTGGCTCTGAGAGAGAAGCTCTCTCAAATGAAAAGAAAAGGTAGAAAGGTGAAAAAAGAGATAACACAACAATATAAAAAAAGGGGAAAAAGCATGACAAAGTGAAAGGAAAGTTCGAGAGAGAAGGTGGGATCATGAGTATGAAGACGCAAGCATAAAAGAGAAAAAAATCCGAGAGAGAAGCTCTCACACTCCCTCGTGCTTGCGGTTATCATGGGATGATACGGATATGATGCTAGAATCGTTTGCAGCTCGAACGAGAAATTTATGGCAGTAATGTAAAAGTGGTTTTGTAAGTAAGTCGGATATGTTATGTTTGGATGGGACTTGGTGCAATTTGATTTTGGATTGAGTGATATGGTGAGAAAGATGATGATATTTGATATCAATATGTTTCCTCATCTTTGTCTTCCCAGTGTGACTTGCGATGGAAATTAAACCGGTATTATCGATGAGAAATTGTGTGGGGGCTGATGGAATGGGAGGAAGTTCCATGATTAATCGCCTAAACCATACGGTATCTTGTAGAGCTTGGATTGCAGCCACATATTCGGCTTCGCAAGCGCTGAGTGCTACTGTTGATTGTTTCCGTGATAACCGGTGGATCGGGATGCCTTACGCCATGAATAAGGCTGCTGATGTAGAACAACGGTCTGTTGATTATCCATAGTACGAATCGGTGTAACATGTTAAGGGGAAATCGGATCTGGCATTGAATGTTAAAACGTCATGTTTAGTGCCAATGAGATATTTTTTAAGATGTCTGAGAAAGTAGAGGTGGATCTTGGTCGAGTTTGCTATGAAAAGTGCTAATTTTCTTGTCGTGAAGGCGATGGCGAATCGTGTGCCGCCAGTCAGGTATCGCACATCGCCGAGCGCGCTCATGAAGAGTTGTTTATCATCATCGGATAGGGAGTGTCTTTGGAGTGTTCATCCATGTTTGATTTTTGTAGAAGTGGTGTGCTGCGGGGATTGGATTGTTGGAGGTTACGTTTCGTTGCAACTTTGTCTATAAGTTGCAGTTGGGATAATTTGATGTCTCCGTTTGGTTCATAATGGATCGACCACCCTAGAAATGAGTCTGGTCGACCGAGATCTTTCACAGCATATTTTCTTCGTAAATGTTGGAGAAAGTTATGGATGACGGCAGTGGATGGGGTTTCTATTAAGATATCATCTATTGTGATTGAAATTATAATGGTACCATTTGGGATGTGTTTATAATAAATGCAGGGATCAGCCTCAGATTGGATGTAGTTATCTGATGTCATATGGTGATGCAGAGCAGTGAGGTATATGTTCCCAGCTGGTTTCGAACCGTAGAGATTTTTGCGGAGAATGCCATAAGTGGAGTTTGGGAAAGCGTAAGATCCGTCGGAAAGAGGAAGTTGGTGAACGTAAACGATGTGATTGGGGTCATAGGGCTCGTGCGTGAATGCAGAGGATATATCGAAATGTCGTAGTGGTTGGTTTAATTGTCGTGCGTGTGATATGATGAATCTGGATGAAGAGTTTTCTGCCGAATAGGCGCTCACTTTGTCGGGATTGTAATGGATATAAGGGTGCATCATATCACCGCAGACTGCGCATCGAGATTTGCGAGTCATTATGCCATCTTCTTTCAGCTCGTATCGGTAAGTCATGGTAAGACGTATAGGTTTATTGGATTTGATATCACGGGGTGTTTCAGAAGGTGAGAGCCATTGAATGACTTTGTTAAGATTTAGTTGATGTATTTCTGAGTCATGCGCAGTGTGCCAAAGTGGCGCATCAGGATAACGAAGCATTTGCTTCGAGGTGAGAGGAGGAGGTGTATCAGGGACAATATGGGAAGGGATGGGGTATAGGTAAAATGTGCGGAAAGAAGATCCGGCGATGTATGCTGGGTCGAATGCTGGGTGATAGGGTCTAAAATCTACATCTAGGCAGGTGGTGGTTCTGTTATTGTCGAGGAGAAGAACGGTGTATTGGGAGTGCTCGTTGTTATGAAGAAATCGAGCAGGTCTCGAACAGGTTGCTGGATTTTGTTTGGAGGCGTTTGAATCAACGATTGTACCTATAGTGTTAAATGGCATGAACAGGGAAGGAGAAGGGAAGTCAGGTTGCCATAACGTCATTGGGAGTAATTTGGTTTTGGTATGAGGTATGTGGTTGTATTTGAAGGTGGCATCCAGCACAGCATAATCACAGGAGGTGTAGGGTAATCTGCTGTGGGCCAATGCTGACCTTGCGGAATTCAGTAATGTTCGATTTATCCGTTCGGATTTTTAATTGGAATGTGGCTGATGAGGGCTAGTCGTGGTTCGAATTGTGCCAGATTGAGATAGAAAAGAAGTGATTACCTGAGATTTGTACTCAAGTGCGTTGTCACTGTGAAATCGGGAGGGGGATTTGCCGTATAATTGATTAATGAATCTCATCGTAGATGGGATTACATGAGATAATTCAGTACGTGTCTGTATGGTTTTCGCTATGAAATACCTGGAGAAGATGTCTAAGAATGTCACTACGTGGCGATGGTATCTGCAGGAAGGTGTGTGATCAGGCCAAAAGTGTCGCTGGCGAGGTATGTGCCAGGTGTGACTATAATTGGAGAGGAGGGTCTATGAAGGGATTGTGCAGTGTTTTGGTGAATGTAACCTGAACAGATGGCGATTTCGTTAGGGGGATGGTGATATGTGCTAAAGCGGGGTAAAGTACTGATTTCAGGATTATTCGTAGTAGGGGGATGAGACCATGGTTGAAGGATAAGTGTAATGCCATTGTGGAATGGGATATGGAAGGAGATGGTGTGGAGAATAGCATGGTCGGAATGAGACGTTGGAGGAGAGATGGGGATGATTTGGCTGATGATTTCGGAGCTGGAATGGTTGCCTTTTTTTATATGCTTACAGTGCCAAATGATGTAAAATTAGGAGATGGGAATGGGAGGAGAACATAAGGGAGTTTGGAGGAACTGCATATGATTTATGTATCAGTTTCGCAGAAGGAATAATAGATGGTGATATTGCAGTTTTGTATGGCGGTATGAGATTATAGGAATTGAGGTGCCATGTGGCGATAGGAAGAGGCATATGGATAGGAATAAGGTCATTGAGTGGTATAATAAAGGAATATTTTGCAGTGAATATAACTGCTTTGTTTGGTTTCGCTAATTCTTGAACCGATATTAATGTGTCGGTGATGTTAGGGGTGGTTATCGCCTGGGTATGGAATACACCATTTGTTGTATGAGATGTGTGATAACCGTATGGGTGATTAATGCACGAGATTTAGTTGCAGTAATAGAGTGGTGTGGTGTGGTTAGAGATGTCATGTTCCGATTGGGTTGTGAAGTATGTGTCGGGTGGGCTCCACTGTCTAAATTGAACTTACCGGGAACGGGATGCTGTGGTTCATCTTCGTAATTGTACACTGGATCTGTTGCATGGGTTGGTGGTGCTTGATATTGTACAAATTAATGAGGATGTTCTTGGAGCAAAACTCATGCATGGCCTGCTGCAGCCCTTTGATGTGTTGGAGGTGCAGCTGTGTGATGGTTTCGTGGAGGTTTTACATGCGGAGGAGCATGTCGATGAGGATGAATATAGTTAGTTCCAAGAGGATTGCCAGGATCTGTGCATTCCTGATCCAAGTGGTTAAAAGGGCGCCCAGTTTTCGCGGCGTGGTAATGACAGAACTTTGTGAGGAGGCGCCTGTTCTGGTTGTTTCTATTTGGATTATTGCGGTTGTATGATTGATGTTGATGGGAAGTTTCGGATAGATGAGTGAAAGAAGAGGGAATTCTGGTGTTAGTGATGCTTTGTACTTGGAGTTTTGTGTCGTGCAATGCACTTCCAGAAAGGAAGGAAGGAAAACAGCACTAAGGGTGTTCAGAGTCCTCGTTCCACGGTAGCTCGTGTGGGCAGTATACTCCACCAATAAAAGGGGAGTTAGGATGATGCTGAGTAGGTAGGTATTTGTGGTCCCGGCATTTCTAAGACGCCGGTGTATTTGTGTAATGACGTGAGTCAAATGGATGGGATACGCGCGCCGAAACGGTTGGTCGATGGTCCAATGTCTACTCCGTGAGGAGGGAGGCGGTTGGAGCGGTCAACCGGGATGACGCGGGTAACGGTCGCCGGTTCATGTACACGCTTTTGAAGCGAGGGAATCGACTAACGCTGGCGCAACGGACGTTCTGCTAGAGCCGAAAAAGCTTTTTCGTCGCGAAGAATGCAAGTTTGGTGGTAGATGAAGTCTGAGAAACGCTTGTCTTTATTAGAGTTGAAGAGAGGCACACGCAAAAACCTCTTAAGTAGGCTCCACCATCAGTCGAATGGCAGGGGAGCGTACTGTAAAAGGTAGCGGAGCGGGAGCCACCGGTACAGTATACACGTGGTGATTTTGAAAAGCCACCCAAAACGTGTGCTACTACACAAAAGAAAAAATATGACAAAAGTCACTAAAAAATTCACGTGTCCAAAAACGAATTGCACCACAATGAGAGGACATTTGTAATAGGATGCTTATGTGGTATGCGGTGTGTCAGTTTTTGATGTACATTGTCTATCATTATTTCATGATGATCAAGTACATTCAAACCAACGAGCGCGGGTGTGTCCACATTTACCATGTTCAATGTCACTGCTATTGGTGCAACGCCACTTGGGGTATCCATATTAAATATTTCTTGGCCTAGAGACTTGTATTTTGCTTCGGCGAAGGCGATATTGAGTGGGGACGGCTTTAGTATTTTCGCGGGCATGTTGAAATGAAGAAGGAATCAGTTGTAAGTTTGTTGCCCTATGACCGAGCGTGGGGCACATGAGTCAATGGAGAAGGATGGTTGATTTAGATTGTGTGAAGTTTCGCTCAGGTAGATGCGGCTGCAGTCAATGGTGTAAGGGTCAGTTTTGATGGTTGTTGTTAGTGGAATCTATGTTGAGGCGTCTTTTTTTGTGCAAGAGGAAGGGTTGCAGTGAAAAGAATTGTGGATGAACTGTGTCAAGATGGAAGCATCTCGGTCGGATTCCTGTTGTGAGGACGGGTTGTCGTCAGTATCAGCAGTTCGAACTTTAGGTGTACCAAGAAGGTTGGACAAGTTGTCGTCGAAGGTGGAGAGGACTGTATAGTTGAATGGTTCATCCTGATAGGTTGCCTGCATGTCATCGACGGTAAGCTCAAGTTTGGAGTCGGCGACCAACTCGCTCATTACCTTTGCTGGCTCGTCGCCATCGTAGAGGCGCTTCGTGATAAATGCGCGAATGGCACCTTTGTTGCAACTGTATCCTGTAGTCCATATTATAAAGCCACATCGATGGAGGACGGTTGGTGGGAGTTTTTGATATGAGGTTTGGTAGAAGGGCGAAATTGCAAAGGAGTATGAGATTGGTTGGTATTATGTGTGCTGTAATTTTTTTGTTGTGACGGTGGTTGGACGGATTTGAGCGTCCTAAGTTGTTGTTTGGGCGATAGTTTGTGTAGTTTCGGGTGAATGGGCGATTGGCGTATTGGCCAAAATTTGTGTGGATGATTATTCTTTAATGCGAAGATGTGTTGCCATTATGACGTTTTATTGTGTTCTCTAAGGAGATACATTGTTCCGAAGAAGGATGTCTTGAAACTCTGATAAGAAATTGTGGATGTTAGGATTTGACTCCTCGGAGTTACTGGCCAATCCAAATCAACAACTACCACGCTGAGGATGCGTAGTTTTTAATCATGATTTTGGAAGAGGGTCGAGGCCCGTAGTTTTATCACCTTCTCCGGACTACGAGGAGTTTTAATCGGGCAAACGTCGGGATCCGGCCGATGGGTTAGAACAGTACGATTAGGCTGCTCGATATTCTCTTCTTATCGGACGTGATTTATCACGATGTTCCATGGCGACCCGTTGAGACGGTAAGAGTAGACTTTGGGGTGAGTCTCCCTGACCAGTGATGGGGATTTATTCTTTTTTTCTTCCTCTACAATCGAGTGTTGTGGGTCTTGGTGTACGGCGTTCCATGATGGCGTTAACATCTGAACGTAAACGTTTTACGGCTTCGGCCACTGAATCTGTTGAAGATTGTATATTTTCGGTAAGGGACTGCTTGATTACCGTAAGTTCGTTGCGGAGGTGTCTGAATTCCTTCTCGATTTCGGAGTTGCGGGTAAGCTCCTCTTCCAGACGTGTTTTTAGGTCTGTTACTCTTTTCTTCAGATCCGCGGATTCTTCGCTGCAAATTCTTTGTATGGTTTCCTCACGATTTAGTTGGCCAGCTAACGGTGCGGGGCGTCCACAAAACCAGTTCTTGATGCTATGCAGGAAGCATTGCGCGATCCTGCGGGTAGGCTACCGGTCACAGATCGGGTTTTTCTTAAGCCGGGTTTCGATATTTCTGTAGTGGTCTTATCCATCTTGAGTCAATTGCCACCTAGTTAGTTCTAGGCTGGGAGAAGATAATATGTAGTGCAATCCACTTCCTGAAAGAAACGAAGGAAAAGGCACTAAGGGTGTTTGGAGTCCTCGTTCCACGGTAGCTTGTGTGGGCAGTGCACTCCACCAATAAAAGGGGAGGTAGGATTAAGCTGAGTAAGTATGTATCTGTCATCGCGGTGTTGGTAAGACGCCGGTGTAGTTGTGTGACGACGTGAATCAGTTAGATGGGGGATGTGCGCCGAAACGGTTGGTCGATGGTTCAATGTCTACTCCGTGAGGAGGGAGGTGGTTGGAGCGGTTACCCGTGATGACGCGACTAACGGTCGCCGGTTCTTGTACACGCTTGTAAAGCGGTGGAGTTGACTAACGCTTGCGCAGCGGACGTTCTACCAGAGCCGAAAAAGCTTTGTCGTCGCGATGAATGCAAGGTCGGAGGTAGATGAAGTATGATAAGCGCTTGTCTTTATTAGAGTTGAAGAGAGGCACACGCAAAAGCCACTTAAGTAGGCTCCACCTGCTGTCGAGTGGCAGGGGAGCGAACTGTACAAGGTAGCGGGGCAGGAGCCACCGGTACAGTGTAATGGGCAGCAATGTCCTAAATTCATGTGGCGATTGTGAAAAGACTCCAAAAAATGTGATCATACACAGAAGAAAAAATATGACAAAAGTCACTAAAAAATTCACGTGTCCAAAAACGAATTGCACCACAACCAGGGACAGATTTTTAAAAATCCGTGAATTATTGAAATTGTATCCTTCCTATCGTCAAGAGGAAGTAGTTATTGATCCATGCTGGTACTCGCGCGCAATTAGTGAACAATTCCTTTAAAAATGTACTTCTGTGACTGTATAGATTGGTGTCAGCGCTTTGGATGAAACTCAATAGGGCACAGGGAAAAACATCATAACGCAGTTATATGAAGTCTAAACCAGATAAATTTAGAATCCGTTACTATCTGGTGGTTGGCTGGGATGTGCGTTACCTTCAATCCATGTGGGATAATAATTTTTCAAATAAGAGTGGAATTCCGCAGCTTGTTGGTTATTGCACATTTCATCGTGAACTAAGGGGGTATATGAATGGAAGCTAGACACTGATCTAATAAAAAGGAACTGGTTTTGGCGGTATGGTATCACCTGATTGCACAATAATAAGAATCACCCGATAGAATGTGGGCGTCCCTATGTTGCTGATGAATTTTTTACTAGACATGATATTGCAAAACAGTTATTGATAATGACGTATGGAAAAGAAAAGATGTTAGGCACGGTACGTATGAAAATATTGGACGCAATGTACTGACCTACATTAGGTAAAGAAATTTATTTGTTGCAGCATTCGGAACCGGTATCTTGGCTACTGGTAAATAGATTGAACAAAGGGATGCGGGGCAATGCAGAAAAAATGTGGTGCAATTAATTGTAACACGTGTTAGACATTTTTGAGTTCAAACGTCGCGCCTACAGTACGCATACCGAATCGTGACTAATGTCACGTCTGGTCACGAAAACGTGACATTGTGTGACGTTAGGTCACACTCTACGTCTTTTCCCGCGTTCGAGTAATTGACCCCTCCGCCACTCGTTTTTCGATGTCAGTGTACAGTATACTCTGACTTGCTGTCCATGTATCTTCAGTACGATCCTCTACCTGCCGCTTGGGCGGCAGGTGGATCCTACTTAAGGGGAGCTGGACCTCACACCGTTTCTAATCCTAATAAAGACAAGAAATTTTGAAGCGGAATCTAGCCCCGAAACTTTCGTTCGTGATCGAATAAGAATCTCTTTTGGTTACGGTAAATCGTTGCCCTTGTCCGTGCAAGTAGTTCCACCGCACCCTACACGCGTAATCTTGGATCGGCGTCCAACTGCCCGTACGGTCTTCGACGAACGACTCTGTCGCCTTACAAGCCTCAATAATGAGTCGAACCGTCGCAACCAGCCAGGCTTAGCGGCCGTCTATATATCCCCCATCTCTCGTCGGAGCCAAAGACAAATATATACCTCCACGATACTCACGGGCCCCTCAAGTCCTCCTACCACAGTCGTTACTAACCTGACCGACTCTACTATTTGTCGGGACAATCAAGCCACCTACATCCTTTTGGAACCCCATAATTCTCTCCTTTGGTGGAGTGAAAGTCAACGTGAGCTGCACGGAAAGAAGGGTCACCGAACTCCCTTCAAGGGAGTTCGGTGATCCTTCTTTGACAAAGGATGAGAGGGCACTAACGTTTAGTGCCCTCTCATAATTTGTCTGCCGAGTGCATTGCAATACATCACTCATGCGCTCTGCCAACTGAGATCCCAGTAGCTCAGTTGGGAGAGCGCATGACTGTAAATCATGTTGTCCCTAGTTCGAATCTAGGCTGGGAGGACAGATGTAGTGTAATGCACTCGGCAGGCAAAGGATGAAAGGGTACTAAAGGGAGTTCGGTGACCCTTCTTTCCGTGTAGCTCACGTATACATAGAACACATAGGACCCCGTCTCAAGCCTTCCTATTGACTTCAATCTTCCCATTCATACACCTCCCCACTCGGAATTTCAAACATCAAACATTTCACAAGTTGTTTAACAAGTTCTTCAAGTTTTTTCCTTGTGATGTTGTCTTCCTTCTCTCGGACTTTCGAATAGAAGAATAAATAAATTCTGTGCTACTACGAACGTGAAACATAACAGCCCCTTACTAGTAATTTTTTTCACTAGAACAAACATATTTAATACTACAACCAACAGTTATAATTATAATTATACTAATAAATAAAAGGATAAAAGAAAGTAAAGGATTAGATGTTTTACTCTATTTCAAGTTAGTTAACACAGAATGACGGTGCCTCCACACGTAACTCACGTGTATGATAAACTCCAGGTAGTAATTAAGGCCGTCGTCAAAGACGAACCATCAATAGTCGATCGTAAAAGTGACGACATAGACAATAAAGAACAAAAACTAGTTTTCCTTTCCATAGGTTATGGTGCCCATTGTATGCCACTCCCAGCAGTCACAACAACAACGTAACCAAGAAAGAAAAGAACGCTCCCAACGTGCTGCACTACGACAACAAAAAGAAGCAACCAACACTACAACTACAAACGAGTTACAAACACCTGAAAACCAACCCGAAACAACCAACCCTACAACAAACGAAACAAACGTGTTATCATCAACCCAAATAAATATACCTCAACTATCCAGGACAACAGTACAAGCATGGAAGATGGAAGTCATGTTCAATGCACGTATACCCAAATTTGCTGACCAATTCGTAGATGATCCTCCAGTAATACCAGCAGAAAAAACGGAACATTATGAAATAAATGAAGTAACTGTCAACGAGCTAATCCTCAGCTCTATCCCAAACGATCTTGTAAACTCAATCCTCCCTGCAAATGAAGATCCAAAGCCATAAGACTTCTATAAATCTGTAAATGCCAAACTACACAGCTCCTCTGATGCAGATCACCACTGTCTTAAACAAGATGCAGAGCGGGTTGCACTGAAAAAAGACGAAGATCTCAATGAATATTTTCAAAAGCATATCAAATTTAACGCAGCAATTCATGCAGAAAACAGTTCAAATTTTAGAAATGAAAAAACCTACATTTGTATCATGCTAAAATCAATTGCAACTGAACCTCGTATTCGACACCTCACGGACTTCTGGTCTCTACCAACGAATACACCAGATGACATTCACTCACTACAAACCTGCTTACAGCAATTCAAAAGAAACCGAGCACACGAACAAAGCAACATACCCACTACCCCAATGGCAATGCCATTCACACCATACCCCCAAAATAAGAACAACTACCAAAACCGAAATAGATATGGAAACAACTCCCGCCACCACCGTAACAGTAATCGTACTCTACCGGGATACCACTGTGGTGCCTACCACAAAGGCCAAATTGTCTTACACACAACAGAAAACTGTCGCATGAAACATCTCCAAAATCAGCAAACTGAACACCATTCCAACTACAACGGCGGATCTAGCAACTACAGATACAATAATGCGACCGCAAATGAGGCATACACCACACAAACATCAACAAATACGGAGCCACCAAGCCCCACCATAGACATAACTGCACTGCTCTAGCAAATGTACCAACAGGCCCAATCACAACAGGCCCCAAAAAGAACTGTACTCATAATGAAGAAGAAGACAAACAACACTAAAATGGACAAGATGAGTTGTGCCTAGATTCAGCAGAAAATCCTACAAATTTATCATTTATACCACGACTTTTTTCACAAATAACTAACGAACTTTTGACATCCACCACGACCGGCGACACCTCAAAATGCACGCACGGAGGATATATAAACTTTCCGACCCACATAGACACCGAAATTGGCACAAATGCTGTCTATAACCCGAATATTGCGCACAAATTTCTTAGTGTTCACGAACAAGCCAAAAAACATGGTGCCGTTCTATTTTTACCAAACGATGCCTACATATTCCACAACACAAAAAATAGTAGCTCATGCCACTTGGCGCCACCCTTACTATGTCATTAAACGCAAAACTATTAAATCGATCGAAAAACAGGTATAACAGCAGCGACCGCGAGAAGAATACCAATAAAAAATTCAACAGTCCAACAACTACATACCATTATGCCACACTCCAACTACACAGTACCGCAATCAGACACGACAACCTCAACACGACAAACCTACCGCTCCATACGAACGTACGGGAAACAAAACCAACCCATAAAAGCACGCAATCAATTAACTCCAAGAAAAAATAGCTCCTCTGCCCAACATGCCTCTACCCTCAACGTTTAGAAACGCCAAATTCACGTGCGCTGGTTACTAAGTGGGAAAAAAAATGAGCCCTCACAAGAAAATTGCAACCTGCATAACAACAAACAAACACGAGCGAGGCGAAACACTCAGCGCAGACACGTGTGGCCCAATACCATATGACTCCATGCAAGGCAACACGCACCTAGTTACCGTCGTGGATGATCAATCTAGAGACATATTCCCACACTTCATCAAAAGAGAATCGGACGTAGACTTGCCCCTTACAGAAACAATATTCAGTGCCGCAAACCACTGTAGACTTCTTCCGCCATATAGCGTTGCAAACATATGTGATATTATGCACATATAGTTATGTGTCGGCACTAAATCTCATAGATTTAAATGTTAAGAAACAGGACCACCCTATACCAATCGGTAAGAAAAGATTTAAAAAAACAATAGTTGGGATCTTTATTTTATGGTTTTTTGTTTTATGTTTTATCGCGCTGTTTTCCTTCAGGTATCCAACCCTAACCTATACTTCAATTTATGGCGATACGGACATGAGCGAAAAGTTTTTTACAGATGGAGTTTGTCCCCGTTACTGCATTGAATGGTGTACAGGGAAACATACAATGGCTCAAAATCATCACCATTCTAAATCGAATTGACTCAAAATCATTACCATTAAAAATCGATTTTGAAGAAGGAGAACATGATACTCTTTATGTACTATGCAAAGTTGAAGCTTCAGTTTCTGGAACGCTCTTTATCATATGCGCAAAAATTTTTATCATGGTCAGGACTTCCTAAAGCTGATGCTTTACAAAAATCTGAAACCATTTTATCCAATTCTTATCACCACACCTCATTCCTACTAAAACAAAATGAAATATTAGCCAATGGTTTAATAATTTGTACAAAACTTTATCAATACATGTTGCACGTTGTGAACCGTTAGTACGTTTATACTTTTCTTTGATCATAATCAATAATGGATGTGGAAATTAATGAGTTGAGAAAAAGATTGTTTTCATCATCATCATCAATAATTGGAAATTAAAAGTTGACATAATGGTTAATGGTTAATGTGAAATGTTATCATCATCATAATCAATGATTGAAAATCAAAAAGTTGAGATAATGGTTAATGTGAAATATTATCATCATCATAATCAATAACGAATGTTGGAAATGGATAAATTGAGATGATGATTATTATTATCATCAGTATAATTACCAAATGAATGTTGAAAGTAAACATATTGAAATTATCAAATTGAAAATTTATTATGTGCGAAGTATTAAAATTGATTGATACGTTAAAGTTCTAGAAATAGCGATCATCATCGACATCATCATAACATAGTTATCATCATGATAACTATGATGATCATAATACATCGAAGAAGGAAGTTCTTGAGAGAATGAGATGGTTATATGGTTATCATTATCACTATGGTGATGAGAGTGGTTGATATGTCAATGCAGAGTTTTTTGTCGGGAAAGAGTAACTATTCCATGAGCAGGAGAGTTGAAAAAATAGGAAGTTATTTCTACTCCTGGCACTCATACACTGAATGCATGAGTAATGTACAGTTGTGTACAGTACAGTATACTAATGACACGTACACGTATTATGTCCCATACTACTTTACAGTACCGCCGTCGCCGACAATAATAATAAATACGGACCTTGTCCGGTGAAAGGTGTGTTCTGTTAATGCTTAGGGGGTGAAAATCATTGTAGGGGTGTTTGGTGGATTTTTAATATTAAAATTTTAAAATAGTTTTAACGATACCGTACCGATGTTTCACTTTACAAACCTTTTACCGTACTATGTACGAATCCTCCCAAATAATAAATTAATAAATTAATGGGAAAATAATAAAAACAATAAATTAAAATTAATTCGCACTTCCATTACTTCCCTGCCCCTCTTCTCATCAAACCTACAATGCCGTCTCTGACGTCCAATTTTGCCTGCATCTGGATATCTAGTAATAGCTTTGGATAGACATTTCCAGTCAGTCTTGGTTGATGCAAGTGTACACGGGTACCACATAATGTTAATACTGTTGGTGAACTAGGAACTAAATGCCACCATGGCGGAAATGGAAAAAGGGGAGAACTTGATTGGCTGCTTAGCGAGCCGCGAACCAATAAAATGTTGACACGTACACGCCAAAACGGAGGCGCCTACACAAAGAGAGATACCCGTCCTCCTCCCGCACATACGCTGAGCCTTGAAATCCCTATCTGCTAGTTATTAGGAACTTGGCACTAACCAGTAGGCCGCGAAACAGAATGGTAAGTTCATGGAAATTGTTTAGGGTATTTGTTGTATCTGCTAGATTTAATATCGACTGTAATTGAACAACAGTGTTTTCTCCTTTTTACTGTATTTAGTAACACGCAAGTCACTTTTCTGCGTAATAATAAAACTACTCGGTACCCCTTCATCGAAACCAATATGGTAGCACCGCATTGAAAAATAAAGAAAGAATTAACCGCTGGGAAGACCACAATTAAAGTCCACCTGGCATTACAATACCCATGGAATAAGAACGCGACGAACTGCGTGTGGAAAGTTTCGTGGGGGGGGGGATTGAGGATTTTGAGCTTTGGTCGCTTCGTTTATAAAAGAAGCGACCAAAGCTCAAAATCCTCACTCTCCCCCACGAAACGTTTCCACTTATAAGCGCCGTAATCGAAAGTAAGGATCTTGCCTGTGTCTTGTATGATAGGCAGGAAGATACTGGCGATGAGCAATCCGATGCGCAAGCAAGCTATCAACGGAAGGAGCGAATTGCAAGAGAAATAATAATCACATCACTTGGGGACATGCCGCTCAGGGTCGTTCAATCAGCTTCTAATCCTTTCTAAATGGTTCAGAAACTCAACGAACGCTATGCTGCATCAACAACGGCAAACAGAATTGCTGTAATGACAAGCCTGATCCACACACGTTATGATGGTAACAAGAACATGGGAGAATACCTTTCAGAGATGTAGAGTATGTTTATCAAGCTAGCAGCAATGGGTTCTAGTATAGGAGCAGATATGCAAGTACCTATACTTCTCGTATCTCTGTCTTTAGAAGAATATTTACTGGAACCGTGTCAGAAATAAAAAGAATGAAATCAGATAAAGATACTTCGGAATATGTCGCTGGGCGTCTCATCGAAGAAATGCGTTCTCAGAAGCTCGCCGAAAGTGTCGAAGGAACGGCATCGAGCAGTATTACCGCCACAGCAAGACAAGAACGAGACCGCCCAAATATTTTTTGCTTTAATTGCAATAAGATTGGGCACATTTACCGGTACTGCAAGAACAAAAAGGTTTCCAGTGGTGAAGAAAGAGATGAGAAACCGAAAGTTAGGGCTGCAATAGCTCGAAAAACAATGAATAATGCCACGTTCATAGTGGACTGTGGGTGTACTCAACACATTACGAACGATTAACGAAACTTCACTGAGGTTGTCAACATAAGTCCTATTCGTGTGCATCTTGCCGAAGATCGGGTAGTAGAGGCAAAGAAAGAAGGTTCAGTTATCATAGATATTATTACACACAACAAAGGTGAAAAAAAATCCGACTTCTATTGACTCGCGTTCTGTTTATACCGGATGCAGGAGTCAACATGATCTCTTGTACACAACTGGATAGCATTGGAATATATACAGTCATTGATGAAGGAAAATGCATGTTTCAAGATCACCAAGACAAGTGGTCACTGCTCTTCTTTTCAACTCGTTGCAACTCAGATGATTTGTTTGTACTGCAGGGACTGGTAGTACAGTCAGGAAGTAAGTCTTATGTCGCATATAAAGATCAATGTACAGAAGTTCTGGACGGTGTTGACCTTTGACATCGTCGACTAGGTCATGTTGAAACAGGTAGAGTAAAGAAGATTGCAGATGGTATAGTTGACGGCATAGATTTGAACAAAACATCTCAGAGACTCTACTGCAATCCATGCATTGAAGCCAAACAGACGCAATCCCTGCTGCTAGGAAACTAGCCAACGGTACTGTTCATCATATTGTGCATTCCGATATTATCGGACCGCTCCGCCCACAAACCATTGGCGGAGAACGATATATATTATGTTTCATTGTTAAAGCCAGCCGTTACTCCAAGGTTTTCATCATCCAGAAACGCAGCGAAGTAAACCGTTGTTTCAAATAATTTCAAACTTGGCTTGAGCGCACTACCGACGTATTAGTGAAGCACGTGAATTCGGATATTGCTAAAGAGTACAAGGCCTTGGGTAAATGCTTAAAGGAGGAAGGAATTGAAAAATTGTTTTCAACTCCTTACATTCCTAAGTCCAACGGCCTTTCTGAGAGATATAATATAATGCTTCTTGAAAAGGTGCACAAAATGTTACAAGACGTTGGGTTGGTGACGAAGTTCTGGGGTGAAGCAACTCTGTATTGTGCTTATCTCATAAATGTGACTGGTGGCAATGTTAACGAAGGACGTACTCCGTATGAAATGGTTCGGAAATGAAAGCCAAACCTCGAGAAACTTCGAGTTTTCGGATGTGCTGCCTTCATTCATTCACCCAAAGAAAGGCGATACTGCAAGCTTGCACAAAGAGGAAAACCTGGAATACATCTCGGTCACGAAGACGGAATGTACAAGGTTTTGGAATCTGTAAAGAATGAACTCAACATTTCCAAGCATGTAGTGGTGAACGAAACTTCCTATCCAGGAAAGAAACTGTACACACATGAAAACCACAACGAAGATGAGGTTGATGCAGTTATCAATCTGAATGATACATCAACAAAGATAAGAGATGAAGATCGCGGAAATAACGATGTTTCTAATGAAGAGCCAGAATACAGTGTCCCATCTATAGAAGAAGTTCCTAACAGCAATGAAGATGCGGAGGATGGAGAGCCCGAATTGCGTCTTAACCCTGTCCGGGACCTGGTTCCGCCAAGACGTTATGCTGCCAACACAGTGAGAAAGGGAGTTCATGATGAGGATATGCCTAAGATGCGTATGGAAATGGAATCAGATGAAGCACAATATTGGAAGGAGGTGATTAAGTCAGAGTTGACGTCATTAAAAGAAAAAATACATGGAAAATAGTCGAAAAGCCAAGAAAGGCGAAGGTTATCTACTGCAAGTGGTTATTGAAAAAAGGCGGACATCCGATGGAGATGTTTATCGTTATAAAGAACGTCTGGTAATATGTGGAAACCTGGACGATGCTCCGCTATCTCACACCTTCGCTTCGGTTGTTGACTTCAAGATTGTGCGTCTTGTGATAGCCGTGGCCTCCCAAAACGGATGGCTTATCCATCAGGTGGACTATAGTAACGCGTTCCTTCAAGGAGATCTGGATCGCGATGTATGCATGTTAGTTCCAAAAATGATGAAAGGTGTCCCAATAGGAAAAGTTTGTCTTCTGCTGAAGAGTCTTTTTATGGTCTGCGTGAGGCACCTCGTATCTGATACGAACTTTTTTCAAAGGACCTGAAAGCCATTGGGCTTAATCCTATACTCTCTGCAACTTGTGTATTTTGTGGAAATGGTGTGATGTGATTTGCTATGTAGATGATTTGTTGGCGATGGCTGAGAATGAGAAGAAACTAAATACCCTGAAAGATAAGCTTTAAAAAAGGATATCGGCCAACCACATGGGATCGGCTACCGATTTCTTGGGAATGAAACTAGCTCATACTGTATGAACCGTCACTCTGTTTCAGACCAAGTATTCGGGCGCACTTGTGCGTACATTGGGTCTTGATGAAAGCCACGGTGCTGCTATCCCTTGCGACCCGGCGATTTATTTGTGCACACCAAGTGATGAGGAGACTGGCGAAGACTTTCCATACCGAATTATCATCGGAAATCTCTTGTACATCGCCACGCATACTAGACCTGACATAGCAGTCGCAACCAGTATGTTGGCTCTTCACGTCGAATCGCCCTCGATTAATCACCAGAACGCAGCTGTCAAAGTTTTCAAGTACCTAAAGACAGCGACAGGTTGGACTCAAGCTCGAGGCTGGAGAAGTAAATCAGCAAACTGCGTATGTAGACGCAAATTGGGGAGGAGAACCTCGAGCTGGACGTCGATCGAGAGCCGGAATTGTATTGTTTTATGGCAGGGCTCATGTCTATTATACTGCTTCCGTGCAAAAGGGGGTAACCCTAAGCAGTATTGAGGCTGGATATTTTGCGCTGTCAGAAGCCACGAAGGTGATTTTATTGCTGCATCGAGTCCTTGTAGAGTTAGGTATTGTGCAGCGGCTTACTACTGTATATGAAGACAATGCTGGTACCTTCACGAGGTCAAGTGGGCATATAGAAGAAGATTTACGCTATAGCAAACACGTAGATCTGCGCTACCATCATGTCCGTGAGCAAGTCAGGGACGAAAAGGATACACTAAGCAATGTTTCAACCTCAGACATGACAGCAGACTTCCTAACAAAGCCACTGCAGAGAACAGGAATCTTAAAAGCTTTGGACACACTTCAGATTGTTTGTGATACTGGTGAGACCATTTAATTACCTTGACTAGAACGCCACGATGGCGAAGAGGCGTGTTGGTAAACTAGGAACTAAACGCCACCATGGCGGAAATGGCAAAAGGGGAGAACTTAATTGGCTGCTGTAGCGAACCGCGAATAAATAGAATCTTGACACGTACACTCCAAAACGGAGGCGCCTTCGCAAATAGAGATACCCGTCCTCCTCCCGCGCATCCGCTGAGCCTTGAACTCCCTATCTGCTAGTTACTAGGAACTTGGCACTAACCAGTCGGCCGCGAAACAGAATGGTGAGATCGTGGAAATTGTTTAGGGAAATTGTTGTATCTGTCAGCTTTAATATTGACTGTACGTGGACAACAGTGTTTTCTCCTTTCTAGTTATGAACACAAAATTCACTTTTCTGCGTAGTAATAAAACTACTTGGTACCTCTCCATCGAAACCTATAAATACTTATATTACTTATATTACCATCATCATAATAATAAGATGATGTTATTATGATGAGTGATAGTCGTTGAGCTTTGAGAAATCGATCCAATAATCAACGAAACGTTTGTGCAGGATCAAGCCGCGTTCTGGGGAATACTGTTGTTCCACGCTACGTAAAAATACGGCATCACAGCCAATGATTGCACTAGGACGTTCTCGTTCTCTGCATTGCACCACACGAGTCATTTCATGAAATGATTCATGAGTTATGTCACTTTCGCATGCAAACTAAACCGTCACTAAAGCCAAACTTTTCCAAACGTGTCTTGAAACCGTACCTAAGTATCACCACTACAATTATTTCGATTCCTTGTCACTGTACATTCAAACTAGATATGGTTGATAGTACATATGGTATCAAGGTTTTGCTTTTGTACAACAACATTTATATCTTGCTACGGTGCAGGAAGGTTATATCTCGCTATTTAACATGATTTATACTTGATCCTTATAATTTACTCGGCGGTGGGTCTGATATTATGAGAACGTACTGGTTGCCGCGTGCTGTTTTGATATCAAAATAGCATGCGGAAACCAGTAGAACCTGGTAATATCAGACCGCTTTACAAAGAAAACCAAGACCCTATCTATGAAGTGGTTGTCAGCAGCCGAAGTGGCCAAGAACTTCGTAAACGAATGGTTCTTCAACTACGGAACCGCGAAGGAACTTATCTCCGATAAAAGAGGATGTTTCACCGCCAAGTTCTTTCAGGATGTATGCCAAATATTGAACATCAATAACGTCTTCACTACGACGTACCATGCCCAATCAAATGGACAAGTCGAAAGATACAATTGGACCATTAAGTCCGCAATACGCAACTGCTTGGGTGATCACCCCAAGGATTTGGACCCCTACACCGGCGTACTGACATACAGCCTACAATTACCAGCCACACAGCTCAGCAGAGTTAGCACTTTTCGAGCTGGTTTTGTTACGACAACCACCAGCATTGGCATTAAAAGAAGAAGCATCAAGATCACAAACTCCAAAGAAGGCCATAGATAACTGGAAGACATGGTTGGAAATGGCCCTCCACAAAACGAAGGGGAAGCTTGACCGGGAATAACCCTATTCTAAACGCAATTACGACAACCGACTAAGATGAAAGACGGAGAAAATCTTACAAGACGACTGGATATATCTAAGCGTCGAACGACGGGATGAACGTGAACACCGCCAAAAATTGGCTGCAGTTGCAGAAGGCCCGTACAGGGTTAATGATGTAACAGAAAATACAGTTTAATCGATCGACCGAACAGGTCGGCTGAGAGAGATTCATGGTAGTTTTGGCACCTGAACAACGTACCCTGGAAGAAATTCAACAATATATACCCCATTGACATACGAGGAGATAAAGCCCGAAACTATCCAGTTTCGGCGACAGCCAACACTCGGGGCGCGTCTAGTGGAACAACGATGAAGAATGCAACCGGTTACCGCCGAGGCTACAACACAATTAAACGAAATTCTGGTTAGAAAATAGGATCGGTATTCTGACACATGTATATTCGCTGTAGGTCTGGGTTTCTTCATTAATTTCACTGTTGTTGGGTATTCTTCGCAGTCGCTTCGAATGCAGTAGGTGATACAGTACCGTGTAATGATTAAATTACTTCACAGGTCTGTATCGAATGAACGCAGGGTGTCCTTACCTGTTCTGGTATCGCAGCCGATAGGAGTCGGGCACGCGTGTGAGGAGTAGGGTCTCCTTGTGCTCCGAGCGCTGGTGGTTAGTCGGCCCAGGAGTCGTTAGTTCGGATCTCTCCTTACTGGTCCTAGTATGTTTTTCGAAGATGTCGTCGCGCGAGTTCTTGATGATCTGATGTCGGGTTTATTAATGTCTACGTCTATCTTCTGATTGGCTATTTTGTTGAATGTAGATACTTATATCTAATTCAACAAAACGATCGATAGTAAATAAAGTGACACGTGTGTAGACAAAAGTGAAAATGTTCTGATCAGATAATTCATCTAATTTGAATGATCAGAAATATGCAAGCTGTGTGCAGTTAGGGAATAGTCATACTGTAGTGGGTGACGATGAATTTTCCTCGTACAGTGTCAGCATCTGCTGTTGTGGCGTGGGTTCCTTCTGTATATCGTATACAGTGTTAATCCCAAGTATACACGTACCGTTCTAGCCAGTGTCCCGGTCTACAGTAATTCTTACTCTCGTAACGTTACACGTTGTACCATTGTAGTTTACACGGGTTTTTGTATGTCACGCATTTTCACTCAGTGTGTGTGTAGCGACCTTCGTTCCCTTTAGTGCCAGATTCATTTACTACTTTTATCGTCGAAGCGCTCTTCATGCTATCTATTACCTTTTGGTGTGCCGACACCCTTCCCCTTATCCCTTGATGCGACGTCTTCGTTGTCCATCATCCATCTAACGTCATCCTTATTTTCATTCTTCACCGTCATCATCATATTCATCCTTCATCTTCATCTTCACCGTAATCCTCATATCGTCGTTTACCGTCGTCCTTACCGTCGTCCTTCATCGTCATCATCATCTTTATCCTTCACCGTCATCCCTTCTTACCTATCTTCATCCTTACCGTACCTCCTCAACTACCCACTTATATCGCACGATTTCGCTTCAGTCGATGGTTACATCGACATTCCAGCGAGTTCTCTTTCGTGCAATATTGCCAATCCTTGCAGGGTGATCTTCAGCTGATTCGTGGCCATGAGTTAGAAGAGCGGGGTGTTTGTTGATAAGATTGGTTTTGTGAGGGTTCCGCTGGGTTTTGTGTTCCGGGTATTCAGACTATGGGGTCAAGCTTACCTATTAGGTGGACTTAGTAAGTCGTAGCTTTGAAGCAAGGCGAGAACATCAATCTGCAATCTCCGTTCTGATGATTGTCCATCTTTGGCCAAAATATTGAAGACCGTCTTCGAATCTATCATATCCTCTAATCGAGTATTTTGTCGTAGGATTTCTTCTGTCAAATCTTTGACGATGAAAGGAAAAATCAAATCCTAACACAAGGGCTTGTATTTCTGCGGCTATCACAGACGTGGAGATCTTCTTGCACTTATTACTTCCGTAGTGTACCACGTTACAGTTGTTAATCTTGTCTACCATTAGAATAAGATAGCCTAGTTGGCTTTTTAGGCCTTCCGCGTTCCCAAAAAAGCTTTGGTGATGAGGACTAGTCGCACGGTTTCTAAGTCGAGTAGTACGTATGACAGTCCTTGGTCAGCTGTGCTTTGCAAAAACTTGGTGGCTTTCTTGAGCGCCTTATATTCTTCGGGGAGGTGGGCTTGTATCCTGGGATGATCAATTGCACTGGCGCGCATATGTCAGGGTGCACGTTTACCCCCACATATTGTGCTAGCGTCCTTTGGCTTGCGAAAACGTCTTGGATTTCAACATATTTGATGCGCAGTATCTTGTCGGTCTGGGATTATTTCAAGCGCGTATAGTATGGTGGCGTGGAGGTTGATGTTGATTCCGCTGAACGATGTTTTCGTCTTTTGGATGGCGGTGTGCGGTTTGCACCTAAAAGTTGAGGATGCGCGTTCTTCCTGTGATAAGAATGTTGGGGTGCCTATGCCGAAGGAGTCATCGACCTGTAGAAGGATCAACCCGTCAAGTGTAGTATGGCTTCTATTGATCAGCACGCATGAATCGGATCTGGAGCGGATCATTCCAAGTGTTTCTAGGTGGTGAGATAGATATGTGAGATACCAGTGAAGGCCTGATTCTGGTATCCCATACGACGGCTTCAAAATTTTTAGCATATATCTGTAGTGCAATGCACTTCCCCAAAAAGAGGGAAGGAACGGAGCCGGCACTAAGGGTGTTCAGGCCCTCATTCCACAGTAGCCTACGTGAATGGCAAATCACTCCACCAAAATGGGAGGGGGTTGGGTTGAGTTGTTGTTTAGGTGAAGTCCACCATAATTTTGGTGTCTCCGAGCGACTATCGATAACAGGGGTGTGAAGGAAATAGACGATGTCCGTACCAGGTTACGCATGTAAGGCGGAGGGAATGAACACGACTTTAGATGCGGTCGGATCAGTGTTGACTCTTGTAAATAGCGGTTGATGGACTCGCGCACACGAGGTTGGGATACTGTCGTAGCCAAAGGGGCTTCGTTATTGATGACTAAGTGCAATTTCGGGGTAAGATTTAGACCAAAGAGTGCTTTTATTTATTAGAGTTCAAGAGAGGCACACGCAAAAACCTCTTAAGTAGGCCCCACCTGCTGTCGAGTGGCAGGGGAGCGAACTGTACAAGGTAGCGAAGCAGGAGCCACCGGTACAGTGTAAAGGGCAACAATGTCCTAAATTCATGTGGCGATTATGAAGAGCCAACAAAAAATGTTGTCATACACAAAAGAAAAAATATGACAAAAGTCACTGAAAACTTCACGTGTCCAAAAACGAATTGCACCACACAACCCCCTCTTCAAGAGTCGAACACTCTGTAAGAGTCATCAGTGAAACAATTAAGTCAAGTGAATAATTTGTTATCCCTTCTTTTTCCCATTCGTTCCTAGGCGTCAGTTATCGACCAGAATTATCCGTGATATTTTCTATACTTCGCGACATCAGTGACAGTAAGAATTCTCCTCTGCTTGGAACTCCAGGGACAGCAGAGTGTGTCGACCATCTTTCAGCGAGTGTGCCTTTTGCGAACGAAGCGACTTCTCCTGCGACCGAGACACCTACATCAAGTGGAGCAAATAATCAACCGGTTCGAACCGTACTAACAGACAATGAGCCAGACGCAGGAATACCCCCTGTTTCCACCAGTGGAATGACAACTAGTGATACGTCTACGCCGGTTGTACAACTTATCCCCGTCCCGGGCGTTGAGAAGAACATACTTCAAGAGGAAGACAGGAGAAAGACCAGCTTCTTGGCTGTTGCGAACAAGTCGTACCCGACACCAATCTCGTATGATGATGCCGGTTCGTTTGATGATCCACCACTTTAGGGGGTGGCCCCGTGGTTCGATAAGGCAGCCATTCTTGATGGATCGATAGTTCCACGTTATGTATATAACGGTTTTCTTCCCAGGGTTATCCCGTTAACGGCGATGCAGACCGAGTCGTGGCGGAGACAATTCTGTTGTTATGACGACGACCTTCGGGTTGCGAGCGGTCGAACCGTGTCTGCTGTTCGTACGGGTTTTGACAAGGCAGCTCATGATGGTCCGTTTCTTGACGTTTAAGCCAATTCTGGATAATATCCGTGCAGACATATTCCTCCATCGCACCCAAGGCGAAATAGAGTATGTAGAAAATATAGGTAAGGTTACAGCCGAGATGTTGGAACGCTAGCGAGGACAAATCATAGTTTCAAATGAGGCTATGCTATTCACGAAACCCTCCGTTAAAGCTGAATTTCTATATTTCCACAAGAACCTCTCATACTGGAAGGTCCAGGTTAGAGACGAACGTCGATTTAGGTCGACGTACGATTTGGCTGTTCTCTACCAATGAGTTACGGATTATCATCTCCACCCCAACACACGTAACAATGGATGAGTAAATTTAACCAAGGGCTGGGGTCACGTTGAGGTCCCCAGACGGTGCCTAGTTGGACTTCCTCCGTGCTTTCCCTATATTTGGTCAGAGATGCATAACAACCCTGATAGCGGGTCGTGGATTGTTGCTTACACCGAAATAGTGGCTAAGACTGCTGCACTCCTTATTCAGGAAGTATATGATAATTTCCGGCTTTGGGTCGTTTCTCCTCACACGATTGCATTCAGTCGGGAACTTGACCTTGTACCCATTCTTGGCAATCAAAAAAGTGTGGAAGAGTACCTTGGTATCTTACGTGTGATCGAGCGCACCGATTTTAACCAACTGTTGCCCATGTGACGTGCACGTGGGGAGAAGAAAGAAGATAATTCACCCGGGCGTGTTGGTCCCGGGGCTGACTGTTTGTATTCCAATCCCTTCTCTCGTCATGCTATTGGTGAAGAGGAAGCGAAACGATTTTCTGGTAGGCAGCGTGCGCCGATTCTTGAGGGTCACCCGTTGGGTTTCGACTTTGACACTGTCCCAGATGGTTGGGTTGGCACTTCTGCCGGTAATACCCGTGATGATAGTGATGAACGTATCCCGTCGAGCGGTGCTGGATGTTGGGATAATGAAGATGGCGAGATGGAGGAATCTGAGCGTTCCATTTACTTGTATGGGGGACCACCCGGGGCTCGTGGTCCTGTTTCTGCGGTTGTTTCTAATCCACCTCCAGGGTCCGGGAGTGTTGGTACAGACTATGATACTGGAGTGGTCAGGCAGTTCCTCCGTGAGGCCGGAGTTGACGATCGTTACCTCACAGGGAGTTGGGTTGAGTTACGCGGTTATATCCGCGGTCATCTTTCTTAAGTTTGATCTTATTTTTTTGTTTTTACCATGATTTTAATTCGTGTCAGCTATTTTAATACCCATTTTAGAGTTTGGTGTTCAGTGTTTTTGTTGATTCATAACCAGATAAAATTATCCGTTTTTCATATTATGCTGCCACTTGTTCGGGAAGTGTATTGTTCCGACGCTTATGAAGAAGCGGTAAGTTTTGTCGTGCTGAACCAGGATTAGGCGATTCAGTTTGTACTGTTGAGGAGGCGACCACTAGTGTAGTGTTTACTGTTCCAGAAAATTGCATCTGTTAGGTTGAATGTTGAAAGCGCCGAAAAGTCTCGGTTCGCCACTCCCACATTATGGGTGTGATGTGTTATGTTGGGTTGGAGTCTGCATCCGTGGCGGATGGTTTGTTCGTCCAGCGTTCTCACTGTTGTTGTCATTTGGCGCCATGCGGCGAGTCATATGAATTTCGCAATATCTTGTACACGTGGAGCAAAAGATATTTTTGTTACATGTGTATTCCCATTTGAGCACCTGAACAATAACGTCTATATTACCAATGTGAATGACATCGTAACATCCACGATGGTGGTACTGTCAAATCAACATTGGAATCCAGGTCTAATTTCCGTACCGTCATTTTTTACACTTTTTCGATTTTTCACTTTTTTCCATCGGTAGTTCAATAACGTTTATATCACAGTTGTGAATACCATATACCATTGTATCATCCATGATGGCGCTACTGTCCAAAAAACACTTCCCTGCCAGCTTTTTTCAGTTTTTCAGTTTTTTCTATTACTAATGCAATAACGTGTATATTACAGGTATGAATACCATTGTATCATCCACGATGGAGCTACTATCCAAAGAACACTTCCCTGCCATTTTTTTTCACGTTTTCACGTTTTGATTTTTTTACATTA
>JAULBU010043351.1:0-14105 GCA_032358235.1 Odonthalia washingtoniensis | reverse complement strand
TGGGTGCACACACCGATATATTGTGCAAGCGCTCTGTTGATGACGAATGATGATTGATCTATTGGAGGGTTGCGTTTTCCAATCTTATCGGTTTTCGCCATTTGAATCGGTTTTGTTGTCTATTCTGTCAATGTTGAGACCGTTGAATATCAGTTCTTTATAATATTGGAATGATCTTGGCTTGCTTTTAAATTGAAGGGATGCCTTTTCTTCGGCTTTTAAAACCTCTGCCGATCGGAACGATAATGAGTCGTCTACTTAGAGTGCCACTAGTCCGTACAATATACCATTTGTTCTATGTACCTATGTACCAGCACACAAGGGTCTGCACGGATTCTGGTCATGTAGAGTTCTTTGAGATGATGGACCATGTATGTGAGGTACCAATGCAGACCCGATTCTGGTACCCCACAGAGTGGTTTGACCACTTTCAGTACCATGTTTACGCTTAGGTTCATCTCTTTTGGTGCCTCGATGTACACTGTGCGTTCCAACTCCCTACGACTCTGGATGTATGCTTAACTGATATCTTGTGTGAAGATATCTACATGGGGAATTGAGACAGCTAGTGCCATCACGCATCGTTTAGAGTAGTCGTGTACTGTCGGAGTCTTGGTCGCCGTTTTTATGGATGCCATGTCGTTGTAATTCTGCGCAACTAATCGGATTTTTTGCTTCATCCCAATTTCTGATTGTTTTAATTGATCTATGAAAAGACTGCCGAAGATTCTTGTCCATGCGGGAATTGTATGCCGTTCAGTCGGGTGCAAGGTACGATTCTTTATTAAACCCATCAATTCCTCTACTCTTGACACTTGAAAGTCTTGAGATTCAGTGGCAGCCATAGCATCTACATCGGCGATAGTGTTTTTATTTTCATCAACTAGATCAAGTGGTGATTTGATTACTAGTTTGACACACGTGAAGCAAAAAAAGCGTCTGTGAAGCGTCGTCTGTATTCCAATCGTCTCACCATCGATAGAAATGAATCTATGTGGTCCTTTTCAGATTTTGGATGTCGTTCGCCATACCCAGACATGTGCCAACCAGTAATTTGCGCATATTCAGATGATAGTTCCGTTGCTCGTGGTCCTCCCTTGTTTGTAAGGCTGAACGCTAGTTTGCATTTTGCTTGTTCCTTCATTGCTTCGTTTGTTGCCATAAAAATGATTCCTGCACGTTGGTGTTGAGTATCTGCGGGTGTTATGCGTAATGGGACCGGAATTGCACTGTAAACGAGTAACATGGGGTGGAAACTCTCGGGGCCGATGCTTGTGTTTACCACAAAGGTGGCCATTTGTAGACAGTAGTCGTGTGATATAGATCTTTCCAGGTTATCACGAATGGAGTTATATGCGCGATACAGAGGGGAATTATACCTCTCAACTGTACCTATGGCGCATGGCGTCTCTATGGGTGCCTCTTCAATGTTTATTACATCTTTTAAAGCTGCTTTTTGTAACTCCTTTCTTGTATAGTTTGATTCTTGATCTATATGGAGGTAGTCTGGTGGATCACAGTAGACCAGCGTCCACATACGAAGATAGATTTCCAAACCTCGTCAGTGGTTTGTTTCCTAATGAATCTCGCCGCGGTTTAGTGTGTTGCCTTGTCGACCATATGTACTGCTGGTCTGCTGTTGATCCACATTGTGTTAACCTGCAACTCGTGGCTGAATCTTAAATTCGCTGTCCCTATTGTTAATTTGAACAGGAGAGGTACAGCCTTCCTCTTAGAACTTGTATGGAAATCATTAACGATCTTGTTTATCGCTTGGCGTGTTGAGTTGTCTAGTTTGACCCCGGTTGCTCGTTTTAGTAGATTTCTAGTTTATTTTATTGTAGGATGACCAAATGTCGAATGGATAGTTGATAATTCCTTGAATGTGTAGTAGATGTATTGTGTATCTGATTAATACCATCGATGTATGAGAAAAACGTTTTGGAATGTCACTCCTCGTATCTTGTTTTTGTAGATTATGTGTTGGGGTTGGGTGCTGATATCTAGACCATTCTCCAGCATATCTTTCATCCTCAAGATCCAAGGTACCTCATCGGTTATAAGGAGAAATAGGAAAATCGAAGATGATTCCTAAGGTTGTGAATGGTATTTGGATCCGTGCTTCGCCGACGGCCTTACTTGCCCCTCCAATCCCCCTCACCTTCCCCCCTTTAGTGACCGTATCGCTAGTTTGACGTGGAAAGTTGAACAATAGGTGTCGTACTGACTAGACGACATCACCGATCTTCGGTTGCAGCAAGTCTCAATTTTGACGCTGTTAAATGTAACTTTCGTTTTTCTTGTTACGTGTGACACGTGTGCTGCATTGTGGGTTGGTGGAAATTTTGGAGTTTCTTTTATGGATTGTGGTGGGGCCCTCTTTGGTGACTATTCGTTTCTTGAAATTTTAGTATTTCTTCGCGGGATGACTTCTGGTTGGATGTTATCAGAATTGTTGTTATTTATGATCTGGACGTTGTGGGCTTCCATTCTGGGCCCGGATGTTATTTTCTCAATTGGTTCCTTGTGTTTGCAACATAGTAAGAATGCACATTCTGACAGTTCCTCCTCCATTCGTGTCTGTTACGAGAGTGTAAGGAACGCCATGTCACTGTCATTTCCTTCGTCGTCTACCTACTGGGCTTCGTTTTGTTCATCTGAAATTTGTTGATTCGGTTTTTCTTCTTCTCCGTTATAGATGTGGTCAAGATCTTCTATAGTTATAATCGCGGTTGGGTGGTTTGAATTCAGCTTTCGGATTGCCCCAGAAACTTCTTCGTGAGTTTGGCGTTCTCTAGAGCGTTGTTGTAATACGCCACAAACGAAACATCCGCGAACCCCTCTCATCCAACTGGATCGCAGTTGTCTTTCGTTTGGTCTTCCTCCCCTATTCGTGTTTGATTCTCCCCGTCTGTACTTATTAATTCCTCTTTCATTATGCGGTCTTCCTCTGCGACTCTTTGACCAGTTTGTGCGATCTGTTTTAATATCCTTCCACGCTTCCCCACCGAACTACCTCCCAAACTAATACATGGCTTCAACATTATCTTCTTTTTCTTCATTCAACATTTACACGGTTGTTGCTCCTGCAGTCTGTGGTTTGTCATTCAGTCTGTTGGCTATTCTATGGATGACACTCGAAGCCTTCTTTGTCATTCTGTCTTCCACACTTGCTTGTATTGTTGGTATATCCACAGTGAAGAGGATTTAATCTATAAGGAAGCGATTACCTTGATATTTTGCATCAAGCTGTTTCTGTAGAGTGATCATTTTTTGCAGTGAATGCTCTGAATACGCAAAGTTCGGATTAGTCTGGTTTGTTTGGCATTTATATTGATAATCGCATACCGTTCCATTTTGTAAGTACTCTCGAACGTCGTTCGTTGCTACTATACCATTTCCTCAGCATCCTGAGAGCATCATCTAAAGTAACGAATTCGTCCTGGTAATAATCTTAGAAGTTTAAAGCATCTCCCTTCAACATAATTGGGATAGCTTGTCGCTTTTCCCTTTCTGGTAAGTTGCACATTCTTGTTAGAGTTCTGAATCGTCTTACGATTCTCTCTAAATCGTCTTCATTCGCCACGCCAAATTTGTCCTCTTTATTGAATACCTTGACGAGTCCCGTTATGCCTAGTGAATATTGTTTGTCGTTTTGTTGGTGGTCGTGCGTCGTTGATGATGAATTTGATCTTTTGTCAATGTTCATAATTATCTTTTTCTTGGGCCCAGTGCGGTCGTCTTCCTCTTCTGATGACGATGATGATTCATCTCCTCTTAGATCATCTGGCGGGCTTACCCCATTCTTGATGTCGTTTCTGGTGATGAAAATTTTATCATCAACTCATATTTCATTTTGGTAATTAGATCCATTATTAATCTGAATCTGTTTTGTATCTTCGTCCTTTATTTTCTTGGGTCCTTGGTTCTTCTGTTCTTCTCCTGCAGCATCATCTTCCCATATGAGTCTGGTTGGTGACTCTTGCTCCCCTTCTTCCGATATTGGTGGGGTTTGGTAAATGTGGTATATCTTGATATATTTGGTCCGTATGTTTGCCTTTATGCGATCATCTCTTCTCGCGGAAATGTGGGTCGTTAGATATAGTAGTTCAATTAATGCATTTGAACGATTCTTTCGACCACTCTTGGCGATGTGGATGTGCCTCGATGTCAGAAAATCGGACCATACTGTCATCATCGGTGTTGTCTATTGACGTATAGATCTTGGGCGAAAATCTTTCCTAAAATCCATCCACAAGTCGTCTCCTTTGAGTGAGGTTTCTTTGTATGCGGATAACATTTCTTTTATATAATCAAGAACTGCTCTTCTGTATAGGTTCCATTGTTCTTCGGTTGCTGATTCGTCTGGAGGTTCTGGGTCATCTGTTTGTAGTTCATAAATTGGTATTATTGTTTCTTCATTTTCATCTGGACTCTCTAGACATTCTTTATTAATGTCTACATTATTTGGTGGCGTCTATTTTTCGATTGTCATATTAATACCTTTTGTAGGAACGGTTTTTCCTTACTTTCTAGACCGTGTAGAGTTCCTTGTCCTTCTCTACCTTTCCCTCGATTTCAGTGGTATTTTCTCCTTTTCAGTCTGGTCTTTTGGTATCTTGTATTCAGCGGTTGCCGTGGTTGATCCTTTGGAATTTCTGTGCTGATTCCCCAGCAATTCTCGCTGATTGACACAGGTTTTTGGCACTATTTCCTGTTCTTGCGTCTGGTCTTCACTTAAGAGCCATTTTAATTTCTCTGCCTTTGAAACAGTTATAACTACCGAGGCTCTTGTGAGTACTATGTATTTACTGGTTTGGTATTCTCTGTCTGTTTCAATTTTCTTATGTTCCCAAGCTTCCTAAAGTAACGAGCGTTTATATGTGTATGTATAACTATCTTGCCTTCCTGTTTTGATCCTATTTGTGCCTTCCCTCTTATTCTTTTTGCTTACGCTCTGATGATCTGGTAGCCTCTTCGTCCTTCGGTTACGTTACGTAATCGATTTACAGACTAATAGACTGACGTCAGCTTATGGCTACCCCTTATCGACCCTAATTCGCGATCGAGACTACTTACCGCTGCGAGTGACGCTAGATCGGCAGCAACGTGTAATAAACCTAGGATTTATCCCAGCGTATAGTTGATGAAGTCTTTGTCTGATCTTCCTTTCGTGGGAGTGAAGGTTCCCAGCGACTTCGAGTTTTTGTTGTTTAGGCGATGGGGGTTGGTTTTTATTAATTCGGTAACTTTTCTTTCTCTTATTTTCCCAGCTGGGATCATCATCTCTTTCATCTCTTTCATTCTAAAATATCATTCGTTTGAAACATGTAATATATTTCGTCCTTCCTTCTAATTCCTTTGATTAAGTTACACGTATATATTTCATACTGTATTTGTAACCAATCTTTAAATGGGTATCACCTCGTTCTGTACGTGCGTATCTGACCTCGTTGTGCGAGTATGTTTTATATCATACTTTCGTCCGCCATGTTAGTTAACATATCACATGAATCCCTTTTCACCGTTTATCCTGTTTATTTCTATGCTCAAAGTAGTGGTGGCGTAACGCTTTTGGTGTGAGGCAACGCTTCATACTGCTCATCTCACAAATGTTACTGGTAGTGAAGCCACAGAAGTACGTACACCGTATGAAATGGTTCGGAAAAGTAAGCCAAACCTCGAGAAACTTCGTATTTTCGCCTGTGCTGACTTCATTCATGCACCCAAAGAAAGGAGTTACTGGAAACCTGCACAAAGAGGAAAATATGGAATACTTCTGGGCCACAAGGATGGAATGTACTGGGTTTGTGACGCTGACAAGAAAGAACTCAAGATTTCGAAACATGTAGTGGTGGACGAAACGTCCCACCCAGGGAAGCTGGAAACATATGAATTCCACAACGAAGAAGAGGTTGATGCGGTCATCAATCTATATGATACACCAACAAATCTGAAAATTGAAGCAATTCGGAAAATTTAAAATCCCGGAAATAATGGTGATTCTAGAGAAGTGAAAGAAGTAAATTTTCCACTTCTAGACAAAATTCCTAACATTAATGAAGACTCGGACAATGAAAAGCCTAAGGTGCGTCGTACCACTGTCCGGAAACGTTTCTCACCAAGACGTTATGCTTTCAACACAGCGAGGCAAGGAATGCATGATGAGGATATGCCAATTCTGCGTATGGAAATGGAATCTGATGATTGTCAAGATTGGAAGACGGCGATTCAGTCTGAGTTGACCTCACTGAAAGAAACAGGCACTTGGGATATCGTCGACAAAAATAGTAAATCTAAGGTACTCTACTGCAAATGGATTTCGAAGAAGAAGCGCACATCGGATGGAGATGTGTGTCGTCACAAAGCATGTATAGTCATATGTCTAAACATTGATGATGCTCCTCCCAATCACAAATTTGCTCCCGTGGTCTACTTCACAGTTGTGCGCCTTGTGCTTACGGTTGTCAGTCAAAATAGATGGCTAAGTCATCAAGTAGACTATAGCAATGCGTTCATTCAAGATGATCTTGTTCGTTAAGTCTACATGTTTGTTCTGAAAATGATTTAAGGTGTCCCGATGGGAAAAGTCTGTTGCCCACTGAAGAGTCTTCATGGTCTTCGCTAGGCACCTCGTATCTGTTACGACCTTTTGTCGAATGATCTGAAAGCCATTCCGCTTAATCATATACTATCTGCACTTTGTGTGTTTTGTAGGGACGGTGTGATGGTGGTTTTCTATGTAGATAGTTCGTTGGTGATGGATGAGAACGAGAAAAAAACTAAATAATTTGAAAGATAAGATTTCCAGAAGGCTACCGTTCAACCACATGGGCTTGGATACCGACTTCTTGGGAGTGAAACTAGTTCATACTAAAGGCTCTGTTGTCTTATCGCAAACCAAGTATTCGGACGAACTTGTGCATACTCTGGGTCTCGAGGAAAGCAATGCATCTTCTATCCCCTGTGATCCTGTAATTGATTTGAGCACACCAAGCGAGGAGGCGGCTGACGAAGAAGTTACGTACAGAAGTATCATCGGGAGTCTCGATTGTTGCTACTCTGTCGGCGTACTGAGTTATAGATTCATAGTCATCCATTCGAATCGTAATACATTTGATTAACATTGTGCCTATTGCTGTTGCCGGTGATGTATTGTACTTCGCTTTGAGATCTTCGTACAGTTCCCGGGGATCCTCTGTGTCAACAGCTGCACCCAGAGAATCATCATTTATTTCCATAACAATAGTTGATAGAGCTTTTTGTGGACGATGTAGAAATTCCAATCTAACTCCTTCAGTTGAATCCAATGGGAGACTTTCTGTTCCATTCGAAATTGTCCAGTACTGGTTCCCCATGAGTACAGTCTTCATCCTCTTCTGCCACATGTAATATTTGTCTCCTGAAAGTAACTCTACTCTAAATTTGTTTCCTAAATTCTGGTAGTTTTCCATGATTCCTTATATTAACAGCTTGATCTTATTGGATAGGACTACGTTGCTTTTCTAAAAACCAATTGAAGTGCTTCTTTCTGACTGAAAATTCTTCTGAGCTTGATTAAGTTGCGTTGTGGCTGGGCCCATAACCTGTCACAAAATGCACTCTATACTCAATTCTAAATTTAGTTTATTTTGGTACTCAAGCTTCTACAGATTTATATAAATATTCTTCCCGACGCACGACTACATGCCGTAACCTAAGATTACAGGTCATTGTATACCTTATGAAATGCACCCAGCCTGACCTAACTTAGAGTAGATTTAGCACTCTAATTACTACATATGTTGCGCCAGTATCCAAGACAAATCTTGTACACGTAACAATGGATACAGGAAAATACCCCCGCTTTGGGTAACAATAAATTTAGATGATAATACAGGATTCCAAATCAGGCCGTATTTCAACAGTAGTTTCAGTGCGCTTGTAATGTTTTAAATTATTTTCGACAAACCATTTGATCGTCGTGCCAGGTCATGTATTTACTTGATTTGATTCTAAGAGGAGTACTATCGTTAGGTAAGCGAAGGACCATTTTTGTAAAATTGTTCATTAGAGACGAACCAGCGGGTCGTTGTTCCGTTTTTGCAACTATCCCATTTTCGGAAATTATATAAATAGCTACGAAGCAGTGGTTAGTCTTTCCAGTGGCCTTTCCAGTTTTTGAAAAAAATCGACGAACCAGTTGTTAGTCGTTCATTATTGGGTTCGTATTGTGAAATTGATTTTCCAAAGAGATGTCATAGGGAAAGTATTGGAAATTACAGGTCTAACGTATTGGCTCCAGTTAAAATTGTACTGCCCAGTGAATGGACAAAACGTATCTTTTTAACAACACAAATAAAGGAAGTTATTTCATCAAAAATACACCAGGGTTGCTGAAAAAGAAGGTCTTGAAATGTTGAAGAGTGTCCAATAATTCAAAAAAAATCAAGAATGTTATAGTGTTTCAAATGACTGAATAATACGGAAATTAATAAACAGTTTGTAAAGGAAATAAATTACGATTCTATGTAGCAATTAAAAGATTTATCCAGCACATCGCCAATGAATTTTTTTTTTGAATGATTTAGATATGATTGCAATATATGTTGTGGCGTAGAAGTTATGAAATTACATGTGTAATTGAAAGATGTGTTACTCGTTGAAGAATCCATAACTGAATATATCGGTACAATGGGAGAATGCATAGTTGGAGATATTTTAGTAACCGTTTGTCAATGATTATTAGGAAGAGAAGATTATGTATAGGTATTTAGTAAGTTTTGGTAGTGAAGACAGAAGACGGAAGTGCCGATGAAGAAGCCAGGAAGGAATGTTTATGACAGCGAATGGAATTAAATTAATATCAAAAGCACTGTTCTGAAATAAAATATGATTGTTAGAAGTTGGTGCAATTTATTGAAACAAAAGTAATTCCCATATCTAAACATTATTGAATACGGAACGAGGTACTTTGTGTATATCTTCCTGATGAATAAATATGATTGAGGAGCATTCAAATCGCGCTTTGATATTCTTCCAGGATATACATCACACCAATTGGAATTGATACGGAGAGAAGAACACCAACTTGTTCTCTTAGAATAGTATGTTTAGCACCTCCGGGAATATCTTACAAGCAATCAATTGATATAATATCCAGTGACTTAGTCTGGTCTATGCTAAGTGGATAAAAGTAAAACACAGGTAGGTAGAAATATCAATATGTTCGAATCCATTATTCTACGCTGGAGATGCTCCTGCTTCTTCTTCTATTATTGGTACTTACGGGCATACTGCACACATGCCGAGCCATCTATGGTTGTATACTAAGCACGATGGGTCTGTACATGGACGGACATAAAACGCATATAACCCTGTATTAATCCTAGCGATGTATCGCTGAAGAGATTTTCGGAGAAGGTAGACAAACATTTTTGGGGCTACATAAGACTAATTATCTGATATAATATAATGAATTGGATTAAGCTCTGCATAATGTTGCCTAAACAACTTTTTGAAGATAATTTGAGAATGGCATAGCATGACATCGATTTATGACAAAGGAATTAAACTCTTTTATTGTGTATTTGATGACTTTTAACGTTCATTTATAACAAGTGATCAGGAATTTCGTGGTATTTCGAAGAATATTATGAATGTATATATAGAACTTCTAAATCCTGAAAACGAAGTGCAGTTTCAGATTTTGTGATAGATATTGCGAGAGGAATATGTAAATACCTATCAAAAGCACGATACAAACGGAATAGGGCATTTATTTCCGAACAGTCACAATATAAGAGATTTTCGCTATAATTATAGCCTTCGTTGGGATTTGAAGGTAGTAATTGAAAGAAGTTGCGAAGATGTAACTTCCATGGGTCCATCATGTTCCATTCAGAAAATGGGCAATGGTATGAAGATGTTTAGTTCACAACACCATTTAATTGGCACACTTAAAAGAATATCAAAATTTATATCTAATAATGTAGATAATGTGTTGCATGGTTTTATAGAACAAGCCTTTGAATATGTACAAAAATGTAGGCTTCCCGTGAATATTACCATGAACTTTGGATTATTCTTGACAAGCCGATATACACCGACTGTTAGAACTATTTTTTCATACCATTCAGTTGGTCGGGAGCGTTACAGTTGTGTAAGAGTGCATACTTGAGCATGGCATAAGTCCCTGGAACGTGTACTCGGTCCCTAGACTAGATCGATGAAATAAGAAACTTTATCAGATATATGCAATGAATGACAAAATTACCGATGAATTTATTATGATATTTGTGTCTATGGCTAAACAAGTTCGGTTCGTTGATGATTTTTTGAAAAATTGTGCGGCGAGATTAATGATATGTTCATAGTTGAAAAGACACAAATTGCGGTGGAGAGAATAAATCAAGTGAATGCTACACTCACGGAAGATATTATTACGACGATGGGCAAGATCATAAATCCAAGTTGTAATCGACATGGACCATTATAATGGTGTATCTATAGATCAAGATATGTATTTTACTCTGGTTACAAAGTTCAAATGTAAGGAGCGAGTAATTCTCTGCAGGGATATGTTCATGAAAAGGATATAGTATCTAACCAGTAGCTTAATTGGGAGGTACCAATGATATGAAGTGAATAATGGTAGAGGCTTACACGGAACACCTCGATTCCGCAGTGGACCATAATCACCGCCATGGAGAAGTGTGTTAGGATTTGGAAAGTAGAATTCATAATTCATGCAGCGACCTCTATTCGGTCAATGCACCACGTGGGAGCTCAGTCTGCCATTTTGGTACGTCCAGTTCGAAGTCATGCCTTTTGCGATTAATGAATGATGCATCCACATTTCAGGGGATGATGGACATTATCTTTGAAGGACTTCCATTCGTCCATGTCTACCTTCATGACTTGGTGTTCTTCTTGAAATCCATGGCTTAGCATGTCGACAATCTCAATCAAATATTCAACCTAATCGCCAATCATGGTCTAAACCTAAAGATATCCAAGTGCTGGTTTTCACAGCGGGAAGTTAAACCCTCTGATCATTTTTTTAATAGAGATGGAATTTAAGTGGACCCGAAGAAGGTTGAGGCCATCGGCTCAGCGACCATACCACGAGACACGACAGAGATGCGAGGCTTTCTTGGCCTTTCTGGTTACTACCGACTCTTTATTAAGGGGTTCGCTAACATATCCTCCACACTCCACGCTGGTATATCTGGAAACCGTCCTATGAACTGAACTCCCGCTGTCTCGGATTTTGTCCCGCAACATGTTAAAAAGGGGGGCAGAAAATCGAGGGTGACCATCAAATCAAAAAGAAGTAAAGGCGCCAAAACATTGGTGACCCCCAAAAATAGAAGTTATATGTGAAGGTTCTCATTTATAGATGTATCTCACGCACTCTCGCATCGACCGCTAAGCCTATCATCACAATCAACACCGACTGCAGCAATAATTACAACTAAAAATGCAACTATCAGCCAATTTGACGACTCGGAGCAGGAAGAGATAACTAGCAATATAGAGAAAGATGTCTCCGATGGGCCGAGTGTTATCATCGTGGAAACGCGGATTAATACTATCTACCTAAAGAATACGAGAAATGAAGATCGTTCCAATACCGATCATCACAGAAGCGATACGGAATACCGTGAAGAGATATATCAGGTTTATCACAACTACCTACTAACACTAACTCTACTTTTCTTTCAATGAGAACAAGTTGGCGACAGCAACGAATTTAGGGAAGCGAAAAGAACAGCCAAAAGGATGAAAGAATAGAGATCGCCATGAAATCGAAATCGAAATGAAAGGAGCGAAAACGAGGAGAGATGGTATGCACCTCAGTCCAACAGAATCATCATACCTCGCAAAAGTGTGGATAGACTCATCGCATTAGGAAACGTCCCAGAACTGGAAGATGATGTAGGAGGGAATTGCAGAATATTCCATTTTGAATTTCAACCTTAAAAGGACACCTGGTGCACTGAGAGTAAAGTGGAAACACTTGCAGAGCGAAATTCAGATATATCTAGATGCAAAAACTTCGATGAACGATGTTCAACTAAGTGTAATGACAGTGGAAAAATAGAAGCGCTGGTAATGAAACTTTATTGTAAGAAGTCGTGGACGGCAAAGGTGGATGAGATGTATCAACTGGCAAAGACATTCAAGTACATGCTGGCCGCCAACTATTTATCAGTTCATCCAAAATGTGGCCGTCAATGTGAAGAAGAAGAGAATAGATCAATCAGTAACATTACGGTAAAAAACAATAACATTGATGAAGGTATCAAGGCATCACTACCAAGTACTGTTGGATAAATTTAAGATAAAGACAATGAAGGACACACAACAGCTTTTAAACGACCGAAATGTGTACGGAGCGAGAAAAAGGGATTTAATTAATGAGAAGAAGGAGGAACGTAATTATTCAAGTATGGGAGAGATTACTGGTGAAGTGAAAAAGACTAGCATTGTACTGGAGAAAATCTCATGTGGTCAGGAAATGGAAAAGAAAAATTATCACGACTACATGATCCTACAATTTCTCCCAAAGAGAGTATCTAGTTCCAATATATTTTGGAGCGTTGATACATAGAAGAACAGATGCCGTAATAGACACTGAATTTGAAGGATGAGATGTTGTACGTGTAACTGCTGGAAGGAATTAAATTTTTTCAGGTTTCCAAAGTCGTGAACCTGTTCTTTATCCTGGGTCCCGTTTCTTGTTTGATGTAGTTAATATTAATGTCTTTCACAGTTCATTTCAGTTTGAAAAGCATTCAAGTTTGGAATTCAGGAAATGGACCAGTTCAGTAATGTAGTTTATTTTATACTCTGGGTATTTTGAAATTGTCCACCTCAATTCCAGTTCATTGCCTCTTCGTGCTGATATACCTAGCATATTTTCTATACAATGTAGAGTGTATAAAACTATGGTATGTGTTAGGAAGTAAAATGGCAATTTAAACATAATTGTTATTTGGATCCTAAATTTGGATTGATGGGGAATTCATATTTTTACATGAAGGAGGTGCTGCTATGCAGTGGCCGCTAATTGACCATTTAATCTTTATACCATGAATAGAAGGAAGAAAGAAGTAAAGGGAAGGAGGGTATACATATGTATACAACATACTATACCATACATGCACAATCTACACATGCTTGGGCGCATGAAATACTTAGGTAGTATAATATATAATAATAATATAGAATTGTTTCATGGCCTTTTCTCACGAAGGATATTGAATGTGTCATGTTGGCAGGGACATATTACCGAGTTAAAATCAATAATACCATTCTCAGCAGTCGAAACAGTCAAAGAGGGACAAGCCGGATGTCACTGAGAATAATTATCCTTCTTCTGACCCGTAGGAATGAATTGTGACTATGGTGGGAATTCTTCCGTGTCATAGTCGAAAACTAATCTCTAACATCCAACTCTGCATTCATCTTCACAGCTAAATCCCAAACAGAGACTGAACCATCTTCCGAACTTGCGCTGACTAATAACTAGAAAAACGGGGAAAAGTTTCATGTTCCGTTTTTGTCCATAGTGGTGTCTGAAATGAAGCCGATTGATGGTATGGAATGTAAAGTAACTGAACCTAATGTCTAAACAATTTCATGTCTGGTCGGCGGTGCTAAACGGAGAAAAGAAATAACTCGGGGTATGCATATCATATGCGTACCCCTAGGATATCAGAGCATGGTGCTCTGATATCCTGAGCAGCATGTTTCAATTAAAAATGAGTTTTTTTCAACCATTATTTCCAAATCGCCTTCAGGAGGCACCCCCAATTCGGAGTCCATGAATGTTGGAGACGTATACCCATCATAAAAAAGTTATGTAATTGATTATAACAAACTTCTAAATTATATATATCTGGATTTAGAATAATTGGTATGTTTTTAATACAACATATTAAAGGATTGATTAAATATCACAATCCTTCAATGATGATGATGATGTTATTGTTGTTGTATTATTTGAGAATAATGTTTATCATTCTTAGATGGTAATAAAGAAATACGTGATCCAAATGATGATGATGATGATGATGATGATGATGATGATGATGATGATGATGATGATGATGATGATG
>JAULBU010043340.1:0-14106 GCA_032358235.1 Odonthalia washingtoniensis | reverse complement strand
GTAAGGTGCTGTACTGGGTGTACATCTGCCCAGAAAACACGTGGCCGATGGTTCAATTGCCCGAATCAGGCCCAAACGTAGAAAACGTGACAAATGTGACAAATTGCAGTGCCCCCACGCGTGCGTTGCCACCAGAATAGTTACACACACTGTCTTCTTATTCCAAACCTCCGTATCCACTTTAGTGTTTAAAGTCTACGATCGTATCGGGTTATCGGTTCCTTCTAGGTCTTCCACTTTCCATCTGCCAACCAGGTACCCCCACACCACTGCTGGTGGATTACAGTAGAATAGCATTAATTGCAACATTTTGGGGGACAATTATTGGTTGCATTTATAATGAGATTTCATTTACTAAAGGTTATAAAGTAGACGTGTACTGGAAAAGTTTTACATAAGGTGCTCTTCTATTCCAGTTTGACTGGCAAGATTAAGGCTTGGTGTCCAAAATGCAATACGAAGGCATCCAAGAAAACAGGAGATTGGTATGTTTCAATTTTTGAACAGTCCTATTCATCTTATGTATATCATATAGAACTGTCAGATGATTCCCATGGACTTTTCCACTCAATAGGAGACTCAATAGGAAGACTTTAAAGTACAGTTATATACTCAAAAATGGTTGCAATTACCGGAAATGAAACACTGTTGATTTTTACATACATTCGGAGAGAGATACAAAATCTATGGACGCGATCTGGTTACATTTATAATAGGATTTCAATTATTTGGTTAGTGCAATTAATGTGATTCTGCTGTACTTCACTAGGTTTGTTTTTTGTTAGTTTTTCCCTTACAGTATCACCGACCACGCTGAACGCGTTCTTTAAAGATGCTACCATAGTCACTAGTAAGAGTACAAGGGAAGAAGATGATAACAACACTGATGCCTATTGAGATACAACGGCATAAAATATAAAGAGCCAAGGAGTTGTTTGAATGAATTTTCTGCAATAGATCATTTTAGCACTGAAACTGGTAGTAGGAATACAAGACACACAAGCAATGAAGTGATGCCAAAAGCCTACAAAACGGACTTTCCCATAGGTTCCAAAAAGCCATAGCCAAAAGTGGTAGTACTCCAAACGATGATCAAACCCTGTGATTCACTTGATTTGCTGAACAAACAAACAGGTATGTGAAAAACGTCTAGAATAAGAGATAGAAATGTATTTTCTGCAAAATTCATAGTTTTGTTGTTGAAAGTTTCTTCTTTTGTCTGTGTATAAAGGCAAATAGATTTATACACATGAAATAAAAATCTAAAAACAATTCTGTAATAAATCTAAAATGCAGTCAACGGTTCCAAACGTGTTCGAATTGAGGAAAAAAATTCAATCTGCCACGTTGTTCAAATTTGTACATCGCATGTCTCGTTTATACGACATGCCATAAGATTTTTAAAAGGTTAACAATTAAAATTATACAGAATGAGAGGTGAAGTGTACTTTTTGTTTGCATAAACTCTATGAATATTAAATAAAATGCTGATTTGATTTCTGTAATTATTCTGTAGGTATGATTTACATCATGATTATATTATTAAAATTCCAGGTATGGATTAATTTTGTTACTAGAACCATATCTATACTTTTAAACAATTAATTATATGGAGTAGCGGACATGTACGCGCAAAATCAATTTTTTGATGCAGATTATTTATCCTAAGGACGCTCTGGACCCGGTTCAGAGTGAGCCATGTTCAATGCTCTAATAATTTAATCACTATGATAGTTGTGTTCATATAAATTCCCAAAAGTGCTTATCACCTGTAAATTGATTATAAAAATTGCTCTTTTCGAAACAACTCGAACCCTGATTATGTTGTGAACAAGAAATATTCGACGAAGTTTCCGAATATTCGCTAAAGTTACTTGGCAAATATCCATATAAAAACAAAATTTGAAATATTTCTTGATCTGAATTTCTATTTACCTAGCCGTTTTCTACGGAAATTCGTGCCAATAATTATTTTAAATTTATTTTTTATACGGATATTCGGCAAATTATTTTGGAGTGAAATAAAATATTCGGCAAGATCGAATATTCAAAATTTTCAAAAATATATTCCCTATTTGAGGTTTTCACTGCTGATCAAAATAACATGCATTTATTCAGTGCAACTGGCTGAAACGATTTATGTGCATGTGTTTCTACGGTAAGCAGTAAGTGACACATCAAAACCTGACAGAAATCTGTTTTGGTTATGAATCAATCTGACAGGTCATAGTGGGCAATACAATACCTATTTTTCTGTTCAAATTTTAAAGAATTAAGTACCAGATAGCTGTAATATAGTGTTCTGTAAAGCAAGATGGTTGTCATAAATATCAGACATTTCCATTGGTTGCAATGTTCTCATCAATTATCAGTACGGCAGAAATGTCACGGGAAGAAAAGCAATACGGATGAAATCATGACACAAATCGTGGCATGTTGGACATCCCGCGCAACATTTCAAACGTGTAATACTGCAGCCACAAAATAGTATTGTTGTAAGTAAGACACGTATTTCAAGCTAGTTGAAATAATTTGAAGCAATTGATTTTGACTGTAATTGATTTTCCTAAATTCAACCTGGTTGTCAATACCCAAGATTCTGCATCAAAATTGGAATTCGATATAGTTGTAATACTCAGATATATTACAGACATTTCTGCTACCCAAAAAACCACACTGTCAGCGCTGCACGACTCTGGTTTTGTCTCTAACTATCTGCTTTATCCATTATTATTTTTTTGATTTTTCTGTACTGTTTTTCTCCTCTTGAAAACGACGGTCCGTTACACGGTGGACATTCCGAGCAAAATTTCAAAATCAGTTGTCACCATGACTGAAATCACTCCGAGCTCTACATTGAACGCATCAGTACCGAAACGTCAGTGCAACTCCAATGTACGTCTCAACAACAACGATGAAGTTGATGAAGATCGTGTGCTGTCGGACGAGGATAATGGTGGCAAAAACCTCGGCTACGATGACTCGAATGGAGTTAGTGAATCCGATTTGAGTCTTTGTGGTGCCTCTGCTGGTAAATATGATGGGGAAGTTGAAGTATCTCAACAATCATTACCAACGTCAGACCTGCGGGGACTTGGTGAAGAGAAAAGAGCAAACGCATTAAAGGAGTGGAAGAAGGCTAAGAATAGGTTCTCTGTGCAGAAGAACCGAGAAAAGAGTCATACAGGTAGAACAAGAGGAAGATTTTGAAGGTGGACTCCCTCTACGAAGCCTAGAAAAAATCATAAATACACAGAATGGTAAGGTCGAATCCAGAGTCTCCGTAGTCTCCAAGTTCAGAACCAAACCCGAACTGATGCAAGCTATAAAAGAGGTTGGCGAAGTATTCGGATTACCACTTCAATTTCCAAGAAACGACACGTTTGAGGTTCACGCGAAGCCGCATGGGGCGATGCGTGGCGTGAGTGAAAATTGAATTTTTTTGTGAGCTAGATACGTGCTGAAGGATGCGATATGGAAAGTTATTGAAATGCATATCGGATGGGAATACGGCAACGAGCCGGAAAAGTGCCAGTAAAATGGCATACCGCAGTACAGTCTGGCACGTCACGTAATGTTTGTAGCTTATGAGACATCGGAGCTGGATGTGACGAGCGCTTGAAACACTTTAATGGTTTCATCAAGTTACCAAAGAGCTTCGATGGGAATCAAATGTCGCGTATACGCCGTCAGGCATGCGTTAACATATATGGGTGTCTGGACAGTAACTGCAAGTATCTACCAATTATGAAGGAGAAATTGGAAGCAGCAGAACATGCGATGGATAATAAAAGCCTAACCGGTTGCAAGATGAGGGATATTATGATTGGAGTTACGGGAGACGACAATGCACGTCTAAGAAAGGCCACAATGGGGAACCATTTTGTGCACGAACTCCGGAGGATGGCGCCAAAATGGTAAGATGGGGTGAAGGTGCTATGGAGGCATGGATTGTTAAGAAGAAGGACCTTTTGGGTTATTTATCTTCTGGAGACAAGAAGAACGTAGACGCTGTTTTCCTCAATATACTGACCCATCTCAAGATTGACAATGAACGTTCGAGTTTCACCAATCTTCTAGAACCTCGAATTCAGTGATATTCGATTACTTTAATTTTAAATGTTACATTAAAGCATTTTAAACTCCGTTCACGCATCAAATTTTATATTATTTAATTTTTTACCTATAAATCAATAGTGCAGAAAACTTTCAAGAAAAGATTAAGAAATTTACAATATGTATTGTATTAATTATAGCATAAAACTTCAAGGACCATTGCATTAAAATTTAAAACATGCTCAGAATTCAAATGTCGACGGGGATTCTATACATTTCCAATTCCTCCTTTTATCACCCATAACCATCGGTATGACCACAATTCCAGAGAAACTAACCGCGAATTCTGCCTTTGTCACTCTGTTACGTCAGCAGTTTGCGTCTGGTCATGTTAGTAAAGATCAAATTTCAAAGCAGGCATGGAAAACCAGTCCGGGGTTCATGGCCCATAAAGTAGATAACTTTAGAACAAGTTTCAACAACTTAAAGCGTGAGTATGAATACATTGAATATATTGCCGATGTTGAACACATCGAGTGTTCCGTTCGTATGAGAGCTCAACTACTTGGCACGATGACATGTAAGTGACAGAACAGTTTTGCGACCGACGCAGGGAAATGAGACGACGATAACGCGAGTAGTAAGATGTAAGCAAAGATGAGAGTGACAAGTTATGAGATGGATGACCAGATGATGATGAACAATAATAAGACCGGTGATGATGAGATAATGACAAAGTCAGTGGTACAGATGGATAGTGAAACGATATGAGATGGTGCGAGGATACAAAAGTGAGATACTGGAGACAGGAAGGTGACGACGATAGAGAAAACATACCGTATGAATAAATAGAGAATGACGATATTACAATAAATCGAACCGATTGACGATGATAAGAATAATGAGGATAGTATGATAAAGTACAACGATGAATAACAGTCTCGATACAATAGGTAGACAAATTATTAAGGAAACCTGGAGAGGTAGGTGATGATCACTGTACAATGAGCAGGATGATGTCATAAAATGCCCATATTATAAGATGATATTATGCTACATAGAGCTGTTAAAATGATGTTACGCATTCGAGACTAATACGACGCAACTACCATCGCTGCAGGAAGTTTCGCCAGATACACGAGGAGACCCAGAAAGGGCATGGTATATGGATGTAAAGCTAGGACTGGAGAATGCAAAGTTATGCTCTTGCAAATGGATGGAGTTCTGACTTCGCTACTCTCTGTAACTTTTAAAAGTAAACTTCTATTCGAAGGTCGATAGGAGGTAGTCGGGTTTCCTTTTATTAATATTAAATCACCGGAATAGTCCCATTCACAGAGTAATCCTACAATGATTATTTCGCGAGCAATTCAATCAACATTGTGGAGAGGAACTAAACTTAAAAATATGAGTTACACGTGCAGGGTAAATTATGTTTTGGTACACGTGTATGAATGATTTCCATAGAAGTCAATCAACATTGTAGAAAAGAGAGACTGACTGAAGAATGAGTTACACATGGACGGGAACTACATTTTGGTACACGTGTACGAATATCTTATGTTTCTTTGTTATGCTTTGTCTTGTTGGAGACATGAATGTGTTATACACCCCTTGTTAAAGGCAAAGCATGGATTTTGCCTTTTTTACTAGAGCTGGCTTCTTTGCTTGAAAATTTTGTACGAAATATGTCAACGTTGTCCAATACTAAATCCTGTAATTGCTGAAAGTGAGATGATGGGAAGCTAGATTCCGTAGCAGTTTCAACCAATTTACATGTAGACATTTTAACATCATCTAATTAATCAGAATCTTCTAGATAAAAATGAGACGGTATAGGGAAAGGGTTTTTATCAAACTTATTAGCGTAATATTTGACCCTAGATTTTGATGGTTCTACTCGTATCTTAGATTTATCCATTGTGCCAGAAAATTGACAAGTAAAAGACGATAAAGCAGGGCCACCAAGATGATGTAGACGTGCAACAATAAGACGACCGATAGGGTCGTATTGCTTTGAGAGAGCTGGGTTACGTACATCAGCACAGTCCGTACCATCAGGTGTTGAACAGTTACGCTAAAGAAGTGTGCGAGAGTCAATACCTAAACGATTTAGAGCGGTTATTCCAATTAGTAGGTCCTCGCAAGATAAATCAGCATCCGCTACAAGAAGCATATTATTGAGTAATGCAAATTTTCCGACTGATAGATGAAGAAGTAGACGAGGTACTATCCACAGTCTTGAAAATGAAACTTTCTTAGCTTTGAATAAACCAGTTAAAGCTACTTGCAGTTCAACCTTTTGTATAGGTTTAAGCTTTCCAATTCCTTTTAAGAATGAGGCTTCAGCTAGTCGTTGAGATACCAAACTGTCATCGATTCCATCTTTACAAAATCTTGTACTTTCAGAATGTGTATCGACTTCGATTGCCCTTATTGAAAATGACGGTGATGAGAAAAAATTGGAAGGGTGTTAGTTATATTCTGCTATAGACGGCCTGTAGTATAAGATGATTCGTCAGTACTTCGTATATTTCTTGAGCCATCCTTGATCCAGCTATGCTTCTATGCGAGCACAAATGACGTGTCGTCCATCGAAGAGAGAAGTTTTATGTTCAAATCTCCGTTCTTTTTTGTTCTTTTCAATTAAATCCCTCTTGTCTTGTTCAGGACATGTATTTCCGTCCTTGATCAAATGACGTAAACCAAGTTTTTATGAGGTTCGTACAAGCATATTGGTGTCGCCCTGTCAGTTTCTGGTCCAGTTTTGTTGCGTGAATCAGATGTTTGCGCTCTTGGACGACTAGATTTACCACTAATTGCACCTTGTTCCTTATGTAGACCGCTATCCATAATTTGGAATGCTTCGGCGATCTTCATGGCATGAGTCAAGAATCCTTTAAAATCCTTTCGTAACTCATGATTTTAAAATTCCAAGTCTGCTTCAAGGCGCTCTTGTAGTGATTTTGGACGAATAGCTAAAAGAATATGTGTGTAACATTTTTCGGTTTTCGGTTTTTAACCAACGAACACAAGGTAAATCTAATAAACCATTGTAGTCGATAAACAACTTTTGCATACTTGAACGTGCGTTCGTTTCATTCATGTTATTTCTTAGTTATTTTCCGACTATCTCATCAAGTATATCAAGTGTCACCGCTTCTTTAGATTGAGCAGATTTGGATTCTAAGAATTTTCGGAAATCACCGTCGGACAGATCATCATATGCATGCACACCGTTGAGCAAATCAAGACTAATAGCTGACTCAAGATAATCTTTGTCCACACAATATTTTAAATCGATAGGGCGAATAGCTTCGGTCGTAATAGCAGATCCAGATGTTCCAAAGGGTAATTGTTTTCTTCGGCGTGGACCTCATGTACGTACTGATCAAAACGTTTTACAAACGTACGGATTGATTTAGAATCTAAGTATTCTAGTCGAGGATGACTGACAGATACGCTAACATGAGAAGATGATGGATTTGAACTTGATAAAGTTGTCATAATTTCGTCTTCGGAACGCGAAGGCATTGTGTGTTAACGTAGACTAAAGGAAAAGTTTGTTGGATATAAGTTGATAAAAAATTAAGACCTTTCAAGTAGTGATCACTATAACTTTTAGAGGTAAACTTGTATTCGAAATTCGATAGGATGTAGTCTCGCTTCTTTTCATTGATATTAAAACACCGTGAATATTCCCTTTTATAGAGTATTCCTAAAAGAGAGACTGACTGAAAGAATTAGTTACATGTGGACGGGAATTATATGTTCGTACACGTGTATGAATATCTTATGTTTCTTTGTTAGGCTTGGTCTTGTTGGAGACATGAATATGTTACACGCACTCATGTGTTACACATGATTGGAAGGAGGAACAATAAGGGTAGACAGCAGGCGCCAGACTAACTTGTATAAACAAGGGAATCACTGCATCTCCACAGTACGAATGGCATGGGTAAAAATGAAAGTCACTTCCACTGTTCCCGACAGTAAATATATCACTTGATTAGCGATCACCAGAAGTGTGGCTTAGTGTTTCCCGATAGTGTAAATGAGAATGGATTCGCGATCACCAGCAATGTGGCTTACTGTACTCAACTGTACAAAATACACCGGTTTCGCGATCACCAGCCATGTGGCGTACTGTACGGTCTATACAGTCATCGGAGACGCAAATTAGAATTTTATTAGAATCACGCACCTGGAACACTGACCAACAGTAGACATGTGACACGTGTTGATACAACTGCATTTATTCTAGATTTACTATACATAACATACGAAGCTGGAGGATATAAACAATAAAAGAAAATGCAGACATTTTTGAAACAACAACAGATTAAGAACCACAGAAACTTAAAAAGATGATTTTCGCAAAAGGAATAGGGAGACCAGATCCAACATGAGTATGGTTTGATTAACCATCAACTCCTAGAGCAAAAATTGACGCAACAATCACTTGTCAACACCAAACAAGAGGGGTTGGCGATGATAATGTATTATCTTCGATCTGCGTTCGCAAAAATGATGAATTGCACTAGGTCAAGAATCAGAAAACGCATTTACGATCTACATTAATGGCTATCAAATTAACGAGTAAACTAGGATTCACTCATTGAAATTTAGTTTTGAAACCACGTAGCTTACCAGACATTAATTTGGCCAGATTCGACAGGCACGTTTTCTACTGTTTTTTGTTTATATTCTAAACTTTGCGCTGGCACAGAAGTAGTTGATTGTAGTGACCATGTATCTAATTTAGCTTCTCACAATACAAAATATGGTCCAGAAAACAATAAACCGAAAATAGTATCAGTTAAGGGTTCCGTTGGATCCGATTTGACCAACGGTAATTTATCTTTAGATGAAAAATCGCATAAGTTTCATCCATTGGCGTCTCAGAATATCTGGATGGAACATGGAACTACCACAGAATGTCTTTCCATTTCTGTTTTACTACCGTCGGGAGTGCGGCGGACAGATATTACATCTCCATGCGCAAAATGGGGACGTGTATTGGAACATAAAAATTACAATCCCTAGACCGTTTTTGACATGGAAATGCTTCATATAAAGAATTCAAATGATGTAAACACCTATAATCGGTCTCTGATAACTTTCGGAATATGGATTGTTCAGTTGTTGTTCCATCCTGTGGAAAAGGTGGTATAATATTAAGGGTAATTTAAAACCTGCGGAATTGGACCAATGTTGCTCCAGTGGCAAAGTGTCGAAGGTAGGCATCGCTATACCTTACCAGGACAGTCAAGTAGCATATGGGTATAAGTACGAAGACCCAATTGAAAACTAACAGCTCTTTCAGCATCCATCTAGATACGACGGTGTTGCATTAGAACTAGCTTTGGTTACAGTAGCAGATGTGGAGAAGAAGGGGATGTCAAATAACGAAATAGACAGGATTATCATAATAGTGAAAGAATACGGGAAAATGGCGCGTCACTTTAGGTGCATGAGTACCCGTGCGTCTACCTCCGATAAAGATAAAAAATTGATGGAATACACTGTCCCGACAAGAATCAGGATTCGAAGGTACCCCCAAGAACAACGAGAGTTCCTAGGAATATTCGTGACCATTGTGGTGGAAAACGGGCACGCTTATCGCAATACAAACGCTACGTGGTGCTCAGCACCGCTCATCGCACCAAAACAGGGGCCTGCTGAGTTCAGGTTCACTGTCGACTTAAGGCCGGCAAATAAATATACCGTACGAACGCCATGGCCGATACCGCACTTGGATTCATTAAACAGAGTTGTTGGAGCAAAGATGTTCCCATCGTTCGACTTCAGCCATTGTTATTGACAGTTGGCTTTACACAAAGATTCGAAATATTACCAGTCTTTTATAACACCTGATGGCATATATACTCCAACGCGTGTATTGCATGGGACCACGAACGCTGTGGCACATATTCAGTCAAGCGTACAAGGCATCTTGAAGGGAGTTGAAGCAGTATGTGTTGGTTTGGTTGGACGATTTTCTGATGAATGCAAAAATATTACCAGCTTATTAGTAACCTCCAAATGTTCTTGGAGAAATGCCGGAAGAATATTTGCAAAATTGCAGCCAGAAAACTGCAAACGTTTTGCAACATCTCTTCTTTGGTGTTGTCGGATAATATCAGAGGAAGGTATTCGTTTTGATCCTCGAAGAGCGCAAGATCTGAGATAAATGGAGATCCCGACTAAATAGTTGGAACTACAACTGTTCTTGTGTGTCCTGAACTTGATGCGCACGGCAATTTCACTATTCTCGAAAACTATCGCACCCCTTCAAGACATTTTGGAATCAGTATGCTTGGGTGTTAATGAAAAAAGGGCCTAGCGTGCTGTATAGAAGGTGGTATTAGCTGATATCGGATGGAAGAAAGAGCATGATGATGCATTTATAAAATGTAAAGTGGCCATAGAGGATGAAGTCACTCTGTAGCATCCAGATGCTAACAAGTGACTTTCATTGTTTACCGACACATCCCAGGAATTCTAGAACAACGTGTCGACAGATCTAATGACGATTTGTCCGCACCAGCACCCTCTCAGGGCTTGGAGAAGTCGCGGATCTCTTCGTTATTTGTGGCACCATTTCTCCATTTTCGTTGGAGGAATACTTCTGGTCAGACGTAAAACCCATACAGGAAAGTCATAAAAAATACACCAGTTGCTATTCTGCAAGTAAAAACTGGTGCAAATTGGAATTTGGATGAAAATGGAACATACCACAATGATAAGGGCAGAATCTGGATTCCCCTAAATGATACGGGTTATTCGTCATTTCCTATATGGGGTCAGGCGTAAACCGCGGGGCGAGCAAGACGAGATAACTAATTTCGAAAGTCGTAACGTGAATCATTACCAACCTTTACGAGTTTTTTCAATAAAATCTGACAGCCTCCGATAGACCACATTCCTCTTCTTGTTCTTCCCATACCAAGGACTGATTTAGAACACTAATCATTATAAGCACCTGTACCAAAATTACATGCGATGAACCCGCTGTTTCCACAATCTCCTTACATATTTTCATCACGTATATTATGATATAATACATGTTTATAACTATCAAATCTTTTAATATCACGTACGGTAATCTATTTTTCTCAACATCTCATTTCTTTTTTCAATGGTGTGTCACATTTTTGCTTTACCTCGTTCATTAATAATATCACTAAAATAAAAAATATTATTTAGAATATTTGTTCTTATTGCTAATGAAGAGCATACATTTATTCTTTTCTTTAAACTTGGAAAGAACTGGAAATAATTAAATCTAGCTATGTGATACTATTAAAGAAAATATCCATGATCACAATGGACATTATCAGTTTTAGTATAACACTACAATGTACGTAGATATGGTAGGACAAGTTCCTAAAATCAATCTCGATAAAAAATGCACATTCATATTACGAACTGATAGTATATAATAAACCTTAAGTACAGTTATATTTATAATACTTACAATGTATTAATAAACCACAGTTTCTTTCTAACTACATAATTTAGAGCTGTCTATTGTTTCCTTGAAGTCCATATAATTGCCATTTTCGGCAGCCCATTCATGTCTAATTAATTACCTCCAATACAAAATTAGACAAACCATATTTTCCTAGGATTCCATTCCATTCAAATATTTAAAAGTTGTATGCTTTATTCTGTACAAGCTCCCCATCATGTCCTTCCATATATTTTCTTCTCTTAACATACGTAGCATCCGATTTTTGTCTATTGTGTCTGCACCATACAACTACACTGGTTAGTTAAATTAGTCAGTGAAAATAATACCGGCGGTCGTTTTTTAAGCTAAAAACGGTAAATAGATTAACTGAATCTAAATCCGAATTTAATCTAATTCACGTGGAAATATTACTATCACTGAATTTAATTGAATATTTTTAAATTAATTTCACTTATTTCAATTAAATTCGGTCATAATCAAAATAGATTAACCAAAATTTCAACAAGGCATACACAATAATGTCATTACTGTACATAAAATACCTGATTATGCTCTGATGTAAGTCGACTGTCGCAGCCGTAAGTTGACGACAGATCCTTTCATTTATGGCGACCAACAAAACGGAAACGTTACGTCCCCAGATGAAATGTTTTCACCTATTCTCTAAGATTCCTAAATAGCCATTTCAGAGAGAATAGTTCCGTTTAGAATCTGTTCCTTCGATAATCAAACTCACAAGTTCTATAAGAGCTCAAAGGAAATGCCTCCTTATGTCTTTTTAGCTCTGAAAAATCAGTCAAACACCACCAACAAAAAATATGGAAACATACAGTGCATTACCAATCATTGCATCGTTTGAGCGAGCGAAAACGCAAAAGAAACAACAGATTCAGCAACTTGATAACCAACAGGTAATCCAACAATTGTTGGAAAAACAAGCTGAACAACAAAAACAGCATCAAAAATTGTAACAACTTCTTACCTAATCCAATAACAACCAGCAATCATCAACTGCAAACTCATCCTCACCAGTGAACAATGAGCAAAACAATGCTAACACAAATAATAACGAGGAAAATATTGATATCAATAATGAAAATAACTCTTTCAATAATGAACAAAATAATAATAACAATAGCAATAATGAAAATAATTCTTTTAATAATGAAAACAAATTTAATAATGATAATACGCTTGAAAACGATAATAATAGCATTGTAAATAATAACACTCAATGTACGTCAGGGACAAATAGAAATATTACTAATGAAACTGTAGTATCACAAACAAGAAAACGAAAACCGCAACAAGTCGTGACAAAGGCTGAACGTAAGTCTGTAGTGAAGTGCATGATGATAGAGGATTTAGAAAAAGGAAATAAGTATTCTGGGCTGATTGTGAGAACAATTTTTAACTTCCTTAGTTGCTTTGGGGCGTCTCGTAATGAAAAAATATCAAAATGCATGTCGTGGTGGCAAAAAAGAGATCAGATTCTGAACGACAACGATTTTGATTGTATTTCACATCGAATTAAAAAAAGTGGAAGTGATATTGGAGCTGAAGTGATATGCCAAAGGAAAGTGGTTCAACTTCATGTATCCAAAGGTAGAGGACGTAAATTAACAGAATGGGGCCTCTTATTGCAAGAACATTTATTGAAGGAATTTGAAAGGTTGATTAAACTGGGAATGAAATTTTCAGTAAGAATATTGACGGCAGTTTCTCGTAATGTTCTTATTGATTTACAAAATAAAGAAATTATACAACAAAGAGATAATAAATGAAAAGAAATTAAAGCATTGGTACAACATGGATGGATACAAACATTTATGGATAGATGCAACATTTTACCACGTAGGCAAACTGGAAAACTCATGATAAGTTCAATGAAACAAGATAAAATTAAGCGTACTGTGAGTTTTAATTTTGGTACCGTATGTAGAATGTTTAAAGATAAGCAGCTTGGTGAGGATTGTGTAGAGAACATTGATGAAACCCATTTTATCTTTAATTTCGATGACGGAAAAACTCTAGGATTTGTCGGTGATGAAGAAGTAAAATATGTAGATATGGTTTCGGGGTGGGGGGGGGGCAAGGCATTACAATGTTGGTTAGAATAAGAGGAGGAAAGGATTCTTGTTTAGAAGCATTATTTCTTATTTTTCAGAATCAAGGTCGAAATTATCCTATACGAAATATTGGAGATGATATCCCAGGTGTGTCATATCGTACTCAACCTAAAGGTTGGATGAATCAAGACGTTTCTCTACAGTGGCTTCACGAGCCTCGAGCGATTTTGAAAGATATTTACGGAAGAACGAAAACAATGACAACTGTAGTGGGCATAATTTGAAAGACGATCATAGAAAACAAATTGAGAATATCAAGCTGTCTCTGAATTATTTACCTCCGAACTCAACGGATTTATACCAACCGTGTGATAGTTTCGTAATACAAAAGATAAAAGAAAGATGGTGTCAGCTGTAGGATTTGAACAAAGCACAATTATTATCATCAGCAGAGTGGCTGGATGGAAAGAATTCTGGGAAACTCCCTAATCCTGGGAAAAGATA
>JAULBU010043329.1:0-14106 GCA_032358235.1 Odonthalia washingtoniensis | reverse complement strand
TCCTGCTCCGCTACCTTGTACAGTACGATCCCCTGCCATTCGACAGCAGGTGGAGCCTACTTAAGAGGTTTTTGCATGTGCCTCTCTTCAACTCTGATAAAGATAAGCGTTTCTCAGACTTCATCCACCACAAACTTGCATTTGTCGCGACGACAAAGCTCTCTCGGCCCTAGCATAACGTCCGCTGCGCCAGCGTTAGTCAATTCTCCCGCTTTACAAGCGTGTACAAGAACCGGCGACCGTTAGCCGCGTCATCACCGCTCCAACCGCCTTCATCCTCACGAAGCAGACATTGGACCATCTATCAACCGCTTCGGCGCGCATCCTCCATCCATCCGACTCACGTTGTCACAAAACTAAACCGGCGTCTTACAAAACACCGGGACGACAGCTACCTACTTACTCAGCATCATCCTACCTCCCCATTTATTGGTGGAGTGCACTGTCCACACGAACTACCGGGAACGGGGACTCCGAACACCCTTAGTGCTGTTTTCCTTCCTCCCTTTCTGGAAGTTCATTGCACTACATTAACGAACGGAATTATGAATCGTATATATTTGGTGATAATGAGGAGTAGCAAACTAAATGGTTCCCAAATACAGACTTGAGTAATTAACGGAATTGTTTAGAATATATGATATATGCCTTTACGTAGTAAAAGGAAATAGTCCATATAGACTATAATATCAGTTGCGAAAAAGAGATGGTAATTGAATAAGTGTAATAAAATATTTGAAAAAAGGCACATCGACAATAAATATGCAAATTCCAGAATGATACTGCGAATAGACAGATAAAGAAGTATGAAACATAACTGGCAGCTTTGTTACATAATGATGGTTATGAATGGATAAATAGACGGCACCGTTCAATGATTGATTAATAACGCGCAAATTTCGCAAGAAACACAAAGGTTTGGGATTGTTTCACTATTATGAGAAACAGGGAGGATAATGACGAAGACTTTTCCAACACGGCGATATAAGCGGAATAGTAAGAAAAGATTACATGAGGTCACTATCCGCAACGCATGTTGCTGTTGATAGAGTGAAGGTTATAAGTTGAGAAACTGTGATAATAAAAAGTTGTAACACGAAGGGGAAACGCAAACAGAAAGTCTGAAAGTCATAACCACAAAGAGCAGACAATACTTAGTAGCTGAAGTTGAATGAAGTAACATACTGAAAATTGTACACGACACAGTATACTGTTGAATAAAAGCAGGACATAAAGTTGTACACCTTGAAAAAAAATTGAAATGATAAAACCCTAGAAAAAACGCCATTTTTAGCGAGAAGACTACAATGTTATAGTCAACATCTTTACTCAGCAGCATGTCGTGAACATACAATAATATCCAACTCAACATCTACAATTTTCATTACAATCAATAAGGAGGATGCGGTCATAAATTTTATATAACTACACAATGCATAACAAATGAAAAGGTAATTGCAAATGGAAGAAAGACTCCTCCATTGTGTAAGTGTCAACGTAAGGTAAATGCTTTTTTAATCATGGAAATTATCTATTTTCATTATCTTTATAATGGTGAAAAGCGCCACAAGATTATATTATCAATCTACACACACTGCCCTACATAATTATAATGATATAATTGTATTCTGGAATGAATAATTGGAGATATATAACGGGAATGAAGCAATTTTGGACTAAATTCAATGTAAAGTATTATTAATTAATAGTACAGATTGTAATCCTGTCGGACTATCATAATGTGAACATGATAATTAACAAGAGTTGGGAGTCATTTTTTTAAAAACGGAAGAACATATAACAACTTGAAGATAGACGTTGAAGTAATAAGCGTAAAAAAAGAGCGTTTGGACTGCTATTGTATAGAAAACAACTTATTACGCGAATTAATGGATGAATGCATTGCTAAGAATGAACTCCAGTCCTGTGGGAAAGTCATGATCGGATGACAAAGCGGTCAGAAAGTTGCTCAACGGTGCAGCGTGCCGATCAACGCGAAGGTAGTTGACTGTGTGTCCTGACCGGTCGCCCGCTGCAGCGGCCGACGGTGGCATTTTATTACGAAATAGGGCTTCTGTAAGCATTGCTTACAGAACCAAGAACTATAAATTTGTAAAGAAAAGTAAACAACTAGCGCCGCGCATCAGTGTGGCTTAGTTCGTTACGGCCAATCGCACTGATGGTAGGGCCGCGAGTTCGATTCTTGTTGGTGACACTGATGGAACTTGAGCGGTAAATGTACCCGATGTGGGGGCAATTCTTGCTCGATATTAAATTACTGTGAGCCACCACTGTAAGCAAATATAAAGAAACTGAAATGATGATTTTCTCCACAACTAATACCTGACAAAACACCATGGGAATATTATCTAATACGCAAATTGCCAGGAAATTCAACACCGAAAAACCCATCTAGGTACAAGTCACCAATTGAAAACCCATTTACGGTATTAGATATAGAATCATCATGCGATGATAACAGCAGTCGCGTTTGTAAGATCAGATGGTAAGATAATAGGTGCGGCAAGTATAAAGGAAAATCAACTAATTGAACAATGGGGAGGTGTAGTACCTCACGTAGCACGAGAAGCACATGAAAATGCAATACAAACCGTAATTCAAACCGCTTTAAATCAAGCTCAAATGACAAAGAATGACATTGATGCAGCTGCAGCTACAATGATACAAAGCATAAAAGTTTACTTACGAGTCGGTTACCGAGAAGGACGTGAAATATAAGACTGAACAAAATGTGACTTCGTTGCTGTTAATCATTTAGAAGCTCATATATTAGTATTTAGGTTCTGTTCATCAGGTATAGCGTTTCAATTTTTACCATTACTTGTATCAGGAGGACATTGCCAATTATTATTAGTATATTCAGTTGCTAAGTATGAAGTATTAGAAGGTTCTTTAGATTATGCATTTAGTGAAGCATTTGATAAAAGAGCACGTATGTTAGGGTTACCGGTTGGAAATGGTGGAGGGATAGCATGAGAAATATTAGCATTAATCGGCACTCCAAATGCTATACCATTTCCAATACCTATGTGAAAGAAACCAAATTGTAATTAAATGAAATTTTCATGTTTCGTGCGAGAAACTATTCGAGCCATTTCTTCAAATTTACGTACTTCAAACAAACATTAAAACATTTAAAAAAAGTGAAAGCGATTCCTGCGAATTCATCATTATCATCACAAAACCATTCGTCGTCTATGGATCATGGAGGATATTTATGTGAATTTCAACAACATCAACGCCATTCACACAGCGGCGCACATTATAAAGAAAACGGACTCTACGATATCAGTGGAAATCTAACGACTCATGCGATTAGTTCATCGCATTTCGCAAGTTTCGGCGTAGATCGCAGTCTTCCATCCCATCTCCATCCAGACGGTGATATAATTGATGTTCCTGGATCGTCATTTGGGTAATTCGAGTGATGTTAGAAAAGGATACAGAAGTTTCTGATCATTTAAGTTCTTTACATATTTACACCTTGCGGAATCAAAAGCTTATCAAGATGTTGTCGAATTATTATTAAGTCGTGGTGCTAACGTGATCGAAAAAACCTTCAAACGTGGTTGGTCTGCTTTAGACTTTGCAGTTTTGAACGGACACGCAGATTGTGTTGTTACTTTATTAGAACACGGAGCTGTTGTTACAAATAATTGTAAGACAATTGGACGAAGAAATTGGACTCTGGTGCGATACGCGACAGAACACGGAGCGGAAGAGGTTGTTCGCTTAATTATACAACGACTTCAGGAACAAAAGGATATGGGAGTGAAACGTGTAACTGCTGGTGATAATACTGATGGTGCTTCCACGTCGTTTCAGAATAACAACAACCAAAATTTTGTAGGGGGTGACGATGGTACTGTCAATGGTTCGTACAAACCTGACGAGGATGATGGGACACATGGAAAATATCTTCATCATGATGGAGGGTGTAAGCATAGGCATGAAGTAATCATCGTTATAACCCTAGACAAATGGAAGGTGACGAGGTTTGCTTTGGAACTGGTCCTGGTTATGGTAACCAAGGTGGGGGACCAGAGGAAGCAACTGCAACTGGGAAATCAGTGGCTAAGGAAAATTTGAATACGAAAGCAGGAAACACGAATCCAACAACGACAAAGTCTCGACGCAGGGTGGTCAAGCAAGACAGGCAGAAATCTATTCGAGAAAGGGAAATGAGCAAAAGTGGGGAAGTCATGACGTGGAAGTGCGGGAAGAATGTTGCTAAACGGTGCAGCGTGCTAATAGAGGCGAAGAGAGTTGCCTGTGAGTCCTGACTGGTCGCCATCTGCTCGTTGCAGTGGCCGACGGTCGTGTATTTTATTAAGAAATGACGCTTCTGTAAGGATTGCTGACAGAACTGAAAGATAGAAAATTCAAATAACAAGTAATCAAGTCAGCGCGCGCTCCCAGTGGTCTAGTGGTTAAAGATCCCTCTCTGGGTACGTCGAGACGCGAGTTCGATTCTTGTTGGCGACGCTGACGGAACTTGGGCGGGAAAAGTCCCCCGATGCGGGGGCTTTTCTTGCCCAGCGTAGAAATACCGTAAGCAGCCACTGTAAAGCAAAAAAAAAGTGAATTATTATTTCCCCAAAAAGAGAGGTGGAAACTGTGAAGCACGGAGGAAGCTACGAATCAACGGTCAGTCAACAAACTTACTGAAGCTATTCATCATGTGAGTAATATTGTGTTTCATCTAGCCACAAGTGTGGGAAATGACGCGAATCGTGGACCACATAGGGATCATGGAGATGCGAATGGTTACGACAATTACAACAACACTGGTGCTAATGCAAACGGAGGAGGGGGAGGTAATAATAACCATGCTCATCATCACCATCATCATCACGATCCTGTAGTGCATGGAAATGGTGGGCACAATTGTGCTAATGGAGGCTTTCTAGTACCGCTAGGAATAGAAGTTGGGCTTGGAAATGAAGTTCAAAAAGCACAGAAGATATTGGCCGGGTTATTTGCTGAAGAGAAACGAATCAAAAAAGAGAAATAAAAAAGGCAATTGATATTAAACGAGAAAATTTGATCGTGGTAATAAAAAAGGAAATCACTGGCACTCTTCAATGCGTTGATCCTCGCTCTTGCTGCGTGCAGAAACATTAGCGGTCAAGATGGCACTGGATAAAATCGAAGAGGTTATATTAAAAGTTGAAATTGTTACGCATATAATCTAAACCCTTGAAAAGTGCTATATTGGGATAGAGACGGCAATGCGTGAACAAAACCTGGATAAGTTGAATGAATTGTTACCGATAACTCATATATCGTTGATTGAACTAAAGAAGAAAGGTGGTGATGATGCGACACAGTGGTTGTTTGCAGGGGGAGATCCTATGAAGTTAATGAATGAGACGGAGAGAATTACTTGCAAAACTAGATTCGACTATTACATCAACTGCGACTACTAACGATATGGTTGATAGAGATTGTACGGTTAGAACATCTGGAGGACAATCACAGTTATCAATGTCTTCAGGGTATGGAGGTGATGAATTCAATGAAAGTGAATTAACTAAAAACAATCATCAGAATATTCAAAATACAACTGGTGGTATTATGATGTATTCAAATGCAAGTGCGACGAGTGGCATGTCTGGATCAGTGATTAAACTTCAACAACAAGGTATAATTATAGATTCTTCGACTCCGGATGGTGGTAAAAGTCATGATGGAATGCCAATAGTAATAATGTTGAGCGACACCAAAAATCTTACAAAAGAGAGGAAGAACGTCTAATACGAAGAACCCAACAATGAATAGTAAAAAATGAATGAATTCAGCGGCACCGACTGGTGTGCCTTCATCAAACACATTTTCATCATCGTCAATGCCGATGCTGAGACAGATGCCGCCGATGCCCATATTCATCGTAATGTTCAGCACAGTCGTCATGGATGTGAAAAGGTCAACAAGGAGACTTCACGTCATGGAAGAAGTTGATGGATTTTGTGTTAGTGATGTTTTTTCATTACATTCCCACGATAAAATCTGAAAAGTAAATATTTCATGATACATGTATAAATTAATAATCTAATTATTCCACTCCATTTGTATGAGAGCATCCCATTTTTTTCCAGCTGAGCTGGAAATAATAAAAAAGATTTATTTCCAGCTGAGCTGGAAATAAAAATAAGTTCTTTCGTTTCGCCCATCACCACCGCGATTGTTACACTTAATCCAACGCTAAAGTTAATGACGAAGTCACAGAAGAACTGACCATATTGTAACTTCTTTATTATTCCTCATTTACCAACAAACAAACCAAATATAAACAGAATTGACAGATAAAGTCCCTGGTTTTGGAGGTGTAAGTTTTATCATTTGTCTTGAATGAATAGCTTCCCGTAATTCAGCACGGCTTGATTTCTTACTTTCAACCAAACTTGAGAGACGATGACGACTGTCGAGGAATGATGTGCTCTATCAGAAATACTGACATCATTGTACATCATTGTACAGTTTGGCGGATGCGATTTAGGAGTGTTTCTTGGCCATGAATAATTCGTCACCACCATAGTAATCAGGTGAATTAGTACCACCAGATCCTGCGGCTCTACCTTCACCACCAGCATCAGATACAAAGATGATGAAGACCTATACTTGGATGAAGATGATCAAGCGTCATCATAGTTCATTCAAGGACATAAACTAACCTCGTCCCCATCACTTTTAAAACGTCCCCGACTTCATCCGCCATAATCTCCTTCAAAATTTTATTATAAATGTCCTATATTGCTCCCGCGAGACATGTCAAGTCCAGCCAACCGAGACCTTTCGGAAACTTCGAGTATTCCCACAAAGAAAATCCCTTGGTCTTCTTAGTTAGAAGTAAGTATTTATTCCGATCCATCTACAAAAATTCAATCTATCATGTTACATCTTACCGTTCGTAAACATTAACATTATTCTCTAACTCATATTCTTTTCTTTATTAATTTTTTTTGTAATGTAATTCTTCCTTAAATTTGTGTTCTAGTTTCATTCGAGAGTTTAGCAGAATTGAAAACAAACTAATTAGTTTAGACACCACAGCATCCACTGTAGGAGCCGAAAGGCGTTATGTGTGGAGGGGTTTCAGACAAATCTATTCGAATTTAGATGATCTAAATCAAAAGGAAGGAAGAAATATTTATATGGTGGCCCTGATGATTTTTGGGCACTCAATCATTTTATTGCGAAAACATCTACGGAAATGGAATAATTCATGACAGTAAATCTGGTGATAAAAAATTATATGCCATCTCCACTACCGTCTTCCATCTTCCTTACACCATAATGATAAATATGCTTACGTATCTTCATCTATGGAAACAGAACCTGATATTGAACTGCATAATAGAAATAATCCTTCGGCATGTACTGAAATTCCAAACCCTGGTACAACGGGCAGCAGTACTTCAAAATCATCAACAAAATCCCAAGAAAACAATACAACATCTACAGCCAAACATCCAACTTCGAGAGATGGAAAAAGTCTAGGAGTTCTATCAAAAAGATTTGTTAGATTATTCTTACTTGCTGGGGCAACTGCGGTATCACTTAGGAATGTAGCTATTCAGTTACTTGGTCGTTCTCCATCTGATTCAGATCCATCGCTAGTAGATCCATTTGAAGCTGCTGATGCTTCTAAATAGTTAAACACAAAGGTACGACGATTATATGATATTGCTAACATTTTAACGACTTTGAATTTAATTGAAAAAGTACATACCATCAATCGTAAGCCAAATTTCAAATGGGTTAGCCCTGAAGCTAGCTGTTCAACGGTAAGAGGCTTGAGGAATAGTTATGGTGGTAAAAGTCACATGTCTGCAGTTGCACTTGAGGATAGATCTAGAACAGATGCGAAAGGACGGAAAATATGCACTGCTGGCCGTCATGGAATGGATATGTATGGAAATGGTGGTGGTAGCAGTGGTGGATTACGGAGTTCATGTGATGATGATGATGATGATGGGGAGATTAGATTTGATGCAGAAACAAAAAGGAAAATACACTGTGTGATCAGATCTTTTATCAAAACTTACGCGAAACAATTGCGGGATTATGTTTCTTTGGACAATGATATGATGGTTAGAGGTCGGGTTCCAAAAGAAAAGGCTTATGGAAGTGTCGCTAATGTCATCAAGCAGTATAGTGGCGATGATAATGAGATTCTTTATTATCATCTTCGTCACAATAATCGAGGTATGTATGGCCGTGATCGTGAACGTGAGCTCGACCGTGACCGTGATCATGACCGAGAGAACGACATTGATCTCCATCACAGGTCATCCAGCGTTGGACGAAGTTACCTCGTCAACGGATCTGGTGGCGGCGAGCGTAGTAGTGGGATATTGGACGGTCCCCACGCACATGGAAGTAGTAGAAGAGGTGGAGGGAGCAGAAGTGGAATTATCGGTAGTGATGAACAGTTCAATGGTAATGATGGAGCTAGAGGACATAGCCGGAAAATTGTTAAAAGAGAAGTTGCTAGATGAAGGTAATGTAAGCAGAGGAAGCAGATATTATGGTGATGATGATGGTGATGACTTGACTCGCCTAAATCACACAACCAAAGTTAAGCTGAGGGGTCAAGACAGGGTCGGAAGGGGTATGAAAAGAGATGATGGCGGCTTGGATGATGATAATGAAGATTTCAACAAGAACAACAACAGTAGGAATATGAAAGAAAAAGTGAAACATGATGAGAATGGCCAATGGCCGCTAATAGAAATGGAAATGATCAAGGCGTTACAAATAATGAAAAGGATGAGAAATATGACGGAAAGAAAGCGAAAATTGGGAATGGAGATGAAGTTGGAAGCGACAGTGCAAACGGAAACATTGCAAATGGGGACTGTATGATTAAGGTTGAGGGCGATGGTAATGAAAACGGTGTGATAATGAAGGTAAATGAGGAGGCGACGGTGGTGGCGGAGGTGGAGAAGGAGGACGTGGAGGACTTGGTGGTGGTACAGAGGTAGGCGAAGAGGTCTTGTTTGCTATAGAAACCATGACGAGTTGATCTATTGAGGACGAAGCAGCTGCTCAGGCAGTCACATTACGAGGAACATGGAGTGTATGGACCGGAACATGGATATCTTCATCACGTTCCTTTTCATAAAGCATTGACAACACTGATATCACCAGTGGTGGTGAGGCTGCGCAACTGAGGCTGAGAAGATGGTGGTGGTGGCTGTGGAGGTGGTGGAGGAGGAGAAGTTGGTGGAGGAGGGGAGGATGGGGTGAAGATGGTGAAGATGGTGGAGGTGGTACTGGCGGGTGTTGCGGGTGTTGCGAGTGCGGCGGGATAAGTGGTGCACTAGTAGAAAAATCATTGTCAGACGAGCCAGATGAAGCAAGTAATGATGGCCTGTTAATATGCATGGATTTTCCTGGCGTTTTGGTCGGAGTAACTGAAGGCGTTGGGGTAGCTGTTCACGTGCCATTCATGAAAGGCGTTTGGGAATGAATGACAGAATTACGCATCTAATCACGACGAAAAACAGAGCTACTGCCATTTTCAGCCATTTTATGAGGAACTCGAGCAGGACAATTTCAAGCCATAGAATGGCACTTTGAGCACGCATTTTGATATGTTTGACAAGGTCTTCTAATTCTGCAGACGACGGTGACGGATTCCTTTCAAAACGTGCTACAAGCTGTCGCTATTGTTCTGGAGTTTCTCTGTACCTTTGTTTAGGTTTCTCATTTTGTGACATTAAAATATTTGGCGAGGAATGCCAAGGTGGAGTCGTTGGTTGTTCTCGATGTTGCTGATGTTGCTGATGTTGCTGATGTTGCTGATGCTGCTGATGCTGTTGACGTGGGTGTGCCTTTTAATGTTGATGGTGATGATGTTGATAATGTTGATAATGTTGATGATGTTGATGCTGTTGAAATGGATGTGGCTTTTGATATTGATGATATTTATACTCTTGAAGTGGATGTGCTTTTGATGTTGATGTTGGTGTTGATGTTAATGTATATGTTGATGTTGATGTTGATGTTGATGTTGGTGTTGGTGTTGATGTTTTTGATGTTGTTGATGTTTTTGATGTTGCTGATGTTGATGTTGGTGTTTAGTTATTTTTTTAAAAAAATAATTCTGTGCTAATAATGTTTCAAAAAACCATTTAAGAACATAATTTCGAAACCACCATTGATCGACCATTCCAAATATTCCCATTAAACTAATTATTTGGAAACTCAAGTTATGGACCATTCGTATTCCATTTAGAATCGATTTACATGAATATAATTAAATTTTTATTGTGTATTCACCAACCATTAATTATATTTTACTATCCATTTACAGTATCAAATTGAATAAGTGGCCGTTAAATGACCGGCAAATGGTCAATACAGTACTGTACTTTGGCGCTATACTATATGGACAGATCTCCGTTTTAAATGTTTAAGTAGACGCCACTCGTGAACCAATTGTTTGCTTGCAAATGGCACAAATGGTGGCTAAGTGTTCTATCTCAGCGCTGAATGGCGGATCAATGGAAGATTAATGGCTGCCGATTGGATTTTCACCCGCTATTTAGCAACCACTCGTCAATTTTTGAAACTGACGCTGAGGTCCGGTAGGTCCCTTTTCAATTTTTGTTACCCGCCACTCACTTTACATCCAACAGTCAGCCAATCGCCATCCTACCGCCACGAAAAGCAGGTTTTTCTACTAGGTTCGGCTGCAGCGAAACATTGTCTAACGATGGATACTTATATGCCATAACTGAAATATATTGCTCCATCTCACTTGTTATTGGCATTCTAATTTGAGGATTTCAGTCCGTTGAAGGAGTTTATGCAATGATTTTTTGCAAGCAAGCGACGGGAGAAACGAATGAATAAATTGAAAACACTCTCTGTCACACCAAATAACAATTGTAGAAAATATGTTGATCGTCTAGTTCTGTTCCGTGTGAGCAGTAATTCCAAGCACTTTAATGCATCTAAATTACTTGGTATTCCTCTTTGAATACTGTGCAGTTTAAGAATTTTCATATATCCATTTTTCGAATACGGTGTATAATGGTCGTAAAGAGGTTTAAACTTAGTTAAAAGATAAACAAAGGTTTTGTGATCGACTCCTGTCATCGTCATTAGCGATTTATCCCACATAGAGTTAAAACCACAAAAAAGGTGACATTGCAGGACCGACTAGGGCTCGATGCGTCAAACGACGTTGGCGACGATGCCTGCAAATTTTATTAAGACGGCTATCAAAAAGGAACGGTGCTTCTTCTATCCGCTAATTTTAATAAAAGTAGTAGGAGTAATGTGGTTAGCATAGTAAAAGGTGATTTGGATAGCCTCAGGTTGACGATGATAACCAGATTAGCTCGGGTTGAAGTTGGTGACTGTCATCAACATCACCTGAAGGTGTGCTCTGATGAAATTTCATCAACCTACGTGAAATTTATCAATTTGTGTTTCATCTTTTCAGCGGCACATAAAGGAGTATTTTGGGATATACACGCAAAATTACACAAATAATCTGTAGCATTATTTATTATTTGTGATGTCAGGTATGTTCCATTGACGAAAAATTATTTTGAGTTTTTCAGTCGAAATTTAATCCAGAAATTGCAAATTTGATTATTTTGTATGTCATCTACCCAAATAATATTTTGGTGAGTCAGGTTTACTGTACGTACAATATATTGGGTTCCCAAGGGATATATATATTATTTATATCTTCTCTTTTCGCTGCAGTATGACGACAATGGTGAAGAGACGTCAATCTAGAGTTAATTGTATCTTCAAGGTTCGTGAGATTTTAATACACGTGGGTGTTGGGAGTGAAAGTTGAATGTAACCTGTCAGCCTTTGATAGGCGTATAAGCATGGACAAGGGCTGACAGGAGAAAATCTCATAAAAAGAAAAAGTAGAGATGATTGTTAGAATTTGAACATAAGGAATAGGTGATGGAGGTGTAACCTGTCTATAGCTACAAGTCAGGCAGGTGTAACTTGTACACAAGTGCTGAATACACTCCACACAACGTATTGATCATTATGTGATGACCTACATTTGACATGTGGTACGTTCCACTATATTGTATTAGGTTTGTACAGTGTCTAATTCACCGTTGTCGAGAGTCGAGACGCGAGATGCGATGCTAGTGCCTTTTCTTGTATTTAGGTTGAGCTCTCTTTCTCTTGTAGATCCTAGACTCACCTGAAAAGTTAACCGAAATAGAGTCATCAGCAGCATTCATTAAAAACAATTTTTCTAAATGATTGAAAGTCTGATCCGCTTTACGAACAAAACTTATCAAACAGGAACAATAGTTTATCAGTACAATGAGAAACAGTGGAAACTCAGGAAAACAGTCCTTCCTGCGGGGATTCTGCAAATATGAATCAGAGGATGAATTCAACATGTGAAGGCTTAACTTCTACCAAGAAATAGTTGAGACGGATTTCCACGAGTTCTTCCTCCACGATGATAAATCAAAATCATAGTCCACTCGCGTAAGCTTGAATAAACATACAGATGCCAACGACCGAAAGCTTAATTTACTTCCAAGAAAGAGTGCAGCATTTGTTGAAAAGATTAACTGGCAAAACTTACGTCATCCAAGATATGCTTAAATGGGGCATATCGACGAATGGCTTACTAAGTGTATATGCCACAAGAGTCAGATTGATAAATCTATCATTTAAAAACTCATCCTACCATGAACTGTTGTCAAAACTGCAGGAGATTTCCAGAGAAGACATCGACGATCCAAATGTCCCTATTGAGCACCAAAGCATAACTGGGTTACCATCATCAGCTATTTCTACAGTGGAGAAGCAGGATAGTAACAGCAACAGAAGGAAGAAGAGGGTTTTTAACAGCAATTGTCATCGGTGCCAATATAAACGTCATATGAAACACGAATGTCTAAGCAAAAAGGCTGGGAAACCTCAGACGATTACAAAATGAAAGGAAAACATAGCCTAGGGAGAAGGGAGTCATTTGGTATTTCTTACACACGATCGCGTTTGCAATAAAGCAGGATCAAAAAAAGAAGACGACGACTAGAGAATTAATTCAGGGTCATCTCACCACCACACAGGGAACGTGGAACACGTGCACAACAACCGCACAAACCCAAGTGAAACTGTGGCCACAGCTGTGTCTGAGACACTCAAGATAATCGCAAAAGGCATAAATAAGAAATACGGCCAGATAACGTTGGTTCCAAAGATAGAACGAATCCTACTACCTGCAGGACAGCTTACAACTGACCCTGATTTAAGTCTCACATTAAAATGTGCAGGTTGCCCAATTTTACGGAACAACCAAGTAATTGCGACAAGACAAGGGTAAAGCACAATCTTTATCGCACTACGAAACTAACAAAGTAGAAATTATCGCAGGCCACGGAACCATAGACTCAGAATCTGGATAATTCCGATGACGATTTTTCTGTAAATGACTACAGCGAATATAGTGTCGAAAATTATGTGACGCCCGACTAACTAAAGGAATGGCATCACACACTCGGTCACTTATCGGTATGTGTTTCAAGGCATTTAGAATAATTAGGTCTTATAAAATTGAGCAAGGATGAACTAAGCAGACCTCCAAATTTTGTCGGTTATGCAGAAAGGAAAGCACATACACAATTGTACAAGAAACGGTAGATGAAGACAAAGGTACGCACATCCAGATCTGGAGAGCTGGTATACTAAGACACCTGAGGCCCTTTCAGAATCCATGATGTCAACGATCACCTGTAGTTTCAAACATGCATCGATGATTACACACGTCTGATGGTCAATTTTCTAATGAAGGATAAAACTGAGACCATGAGTAACATCGATCGATATGTTCCTTCATGCAAAATAGAGGACATGATATATAGAAGTTGCGGACAATTCAAGGGACGGCGTTGTGGAACTCATGAGAAATTTTCTAGTAGGTATCGTTGCTCAGCGGTGTTGCGTGCTTCACGATCTGATCACATTATTCGGCCCGCCTGCTGAGCTTCAACTGTGTGTTACAGCGGCCGACGGGTGTATTTATTATGAAAAGAAAGGCGCTAGATAATGATTGAATTATGAATAGTGCCGGGACAA
>JAULBU010043318.1:0-14107 GCA_032358235.1 Odonthalia washingtoniensis | reverse complement strand
TTCGTAATGTTGATTTTGGAATGAAGACTTCATTCGAACCACTATCCATCTCATTCAGAAATGAAACATTGTATCCAGATACGAATGCAGAACATGAAAGAACCATTTTGACGATCCTGAATTCTTGTAAACTAAATCTTTTCTCATCAAACCGTTCTAGAAGAAGATTGATTAGAATTAGCACTCTTTCTTTTTCCAAAACATCTCCCAAATCGATCAAGTATGTTTTTAATGTATTTATTCTGGTAAGTACATTCCGTTTCTTATACATTTCACGGTACAATGTCTATAAATCATACAAAGTTATAAACCTCACTTTTAACTAAGGCATCACCATCCCCTCGAACTTCATTTACCCTACTTGGATTCGGGTTATTAATTACATTTGCTCCTCGTCTGTAATGTATACCCATAGGTTTATTGTACACATTTGAACATTGTAAAATTCGTTCATCTTGTTTTCTCATTGTTTCATACATCTCACTACTAGTTCTTTTTGACGTTTTTTTATAGTCCGCCTTCACCCATTTGTGTGTCATCTCATACAAACCACCACTCATGTAACAAATCCCACCCGCACTTCTCAAGTCAGTACATAAATGATCTAATAAGTGCCACTTCGATGTGTCCATGCCAGATTTTTGGAACGTTCAAATACACCCTTACCAATAGTTTTAAATTCTTGTATACTTCTATGTACGCTTCTCAAATCTTCATCTGTTCACCCAGGCGTGCGTCCCTGACAGTTTATATCATTCAGAAGATTAACATAGGAAGTAAATACAGTTCTCACGGGCCCTTTTGTCGTTTTCCCGCAACACTGGTCAATTATTGTAGCCACAAAAGGAGAAACCTCATCAATTATATCGAAGTCGGATGATTCTAACATACCTAGGATGCCACTGTCAGTAAAAAGCCTTGACAGATTTTTATTGATGATTCCCTTTGAGAAGTCCACATGTAGGTCATACCCAATAGAACGTTTCACAACATTGAAAGAAAACCGTTAAGAAGCCGCAGTACTAACTTACGGATTGTCTCAAATGGCATCTTATCACCATTTGCATTTCTAATTGAAGTGGAAAATGTTTTTTCGTTCTTTAACATGATACTTGCTGTTTCTTTGATCATTCTGGAAACGCTAAGTAACAAAATATTAATTGGTTCAAATGTGAAATTTGAATATAAGTCAATGGCCAGATTGATACCAATCAACGAAAAAGTGGAGAGAACGAGTGGAATTGTTAGCAGAGAAAGGGATTGAAATTCATCCAAAACAGCTGTGTCACCGAGATGTAGACTATGCAGCATTTAATTGGTTCTTCGTATAGTCCGTTCACACGTAGTGGTGCATGAGACAAGTTCATTTCGTCGAACATCACATGGATGACAAGGGGATAACGGTGTATTGTTCGCTTGACACTGGCCATATCTTCTGCTTCTGGTAGATCAGCGATGTGAGAAGAAATAACAATGTGGGCTCTTAAGATAAATCTTTCTTTTGTCTCACAAACTAAACCCTCTGAAGCTATGTTAGTAATAGAACGTAAAGAGAATTCAACGCTCTCATGAAGGGCTTTCAACATATCTTCACGTTTGATTGATTTACCTGATGTATATTTCTTACCAAATTTTCCGGGGTTGGCCATTTCGTCCTCATCAGCATTATAATATCTAACTGGAAGATACGAAAAAACAGTTTTCTTTTCAACAATTTGATTTCGCAACGCAGATTCCTTCAAAATTTAAAAGTTTCAAACGAGTAGGATATAAACTGAAATCTGACGCATTCAAAGATGTCACTGACTTATCACTGTACAATTGTAAAAGTGCAACAAATGATTCTCCTCCGTGTTTTTCATTCGTTCGCCAATTAATTTTTTCATCCTTGCTCTCCTTAATTGCATCTCTCACCACTTCGGCAGCCTTTCCCAGATCCGAATTCATGGGATGACTCCTAACATTACTTTTAAAACGGTTGTAAAATAATATCCCCATAGTTAGTTGAAAGTACATTCCGTTTAAAAGTTTCCACTGGATCACGTAAATATACTTCAAAACTGACACCCTCCTTTGTCTGTATTTTAGATAGTTTGAAGCTTCCATTTCAAGATCACTTTAAAACAACGCCCGTCTATGTCTCATGACGTCCTCCACACAATAAAAGGCTGTAAAAAATGTACCAATAAAATTTGAATTGCATTTTAAAACAGACATAAATTCATTACAAACCCTTTCACTGGATCCCATCCAAACTTTCATGAATGCTGTACATAAATTGTCTATGGCTGCATCTGACCCATTAGTAGTGAAATTGTGTTCCACTTCATTGTTCGTAGCATCCGCAAACATTTCTACAGGTAGCTTACTTCCGAAAGTATCGTCTTCACATGTATTTGTTTCAAATTCTAGGAATTCTTGCAGTTGATTGGTAGTTACTCTGTCCACTGCCAATCTAGTAGCACCGGTAAGACCAATGATACTCTTAGGGATACCCCTACATGTCCTTCGCATGGTCCCAGATCTTGGAGGAATTTTCCGACAGAGACGACGGGGGTACTCACGAGAGTTGTGACATGACAAAGTGTGAAGGCTTTTACCGCTATAATCACAGGACCGAAAATCACACCTGAACGGTTTGTCTATCACTATTGGCTCGTAAATAGGAGGAAATTATTCTTACCAGAACGTTTAAAATGAACTTACAACAATATTGGAAATTCAATTACGTATCTGTTATGCGTACCTCTTAAAGCTAAAATTAGTTTATTGATTTCACGTCGACGGCGCCAACTTTTAAACAAAAAATAATACATTTTCAAAATTCGAATTCGACGGCGCCAACTTTTAAATTAAACATTATGCCTTTTCAAAATGCTTCGAAAAGAAATTGAAAAATATAAGAAAAACAAAATTGTTTAAAGTCACAATTTAGAAAGAGCTGGAAGGATAAATCCTGTCAAGTTCAAGTTGGCAATTTTTCTTCTTCCAGGTCTTTTTGGATGTATACACTATATTGCATAGAGTTGCCCAGTCACAAAATTAATTGAAACAGAAAAATTTGATTTTGTTTCAACATACCATCTGGAAATTTAGTACAACTTGTTGTACTAGTCGTTTGTAAACTCATCGACAGCGCGAGGTTTTTTATAGAAAAATTATTTCCATTTTCAAAAAATTTAGACAACAAATGGGAAAAATTTAAAAACCCAAAAAATATTTGTAGTCTCTTTATTTCGCTTTCAGGCTATTTAGAGATGGTTATAATCTATTGTGATGTATTGACCGCTGTCAAAATAAATTGGAAAAGAAAAAATTACATTTTGGCGTTTCAATTTTATTTCGCTTTTTTTGGGCAATATTGTTTTTTGAAGATACAGACATAGCAGCCTCGGCGGTACCCGGTTTCATTCGACAGTTTATACTTCTTTTCTCGACATAGAAGAATTACTTATTAACCACTGAAACGCAACTCCATATAGAACAAACCGAGACCTCAGAAAGTGAAATTCTTGTCCGTGTTGATCAAACTGCTCGCACCGTTTAGGATTTCAATCCGCCACTCGCAATTGTTGTATAGATTCAGTAAATCAAACATCAATCCAATCCACAAGTCCAGTACGGCATGGCGTTTTTCTATCCAACCATTGTCACAACCAGGTTCAAACAATTTCTTCAGTATAGTTCTTGTACTCGAATAACGACCAACCCCATGATTTTCGTTTTCTTCATCTTTTTCAGAACTACCGCTGTGGATTATTTTATTCCAAAATTCTATGCCAAATTCAGTTTTCAGAGCATCCTCAGCAGGAAACCAGCTCTGGATCTCATCAAATAATGTTCCAATTGGCGTTCATGGAAATTGGTTCTCTTCCAAAAACTTCTCCACCATGTCAGTTCTCATTGACGGATAGATGTCTACCGCATCAGACATTCCTTCCAGAAGTAGATACCCTTCAATTTCCAACTGTTGCTTCTTCCTGCTGAATAAAGCGGTACCCATTCCTGTAATATTACCATTCTGTGCGTCAAGCCACTTATGTTCTCAAGTCACATGAGAATATAAACCCATAAATTCCATTTGCGTTATAATGAGGCCATTTTACAGAACGATTTCTTAGTTCCAAAATTTGTGTATACGAGAAAAATACATGAGTACGGTGATGATTTGGATTTAATTTAGATCTCAATAATATCGTCGTATCCTATAGCACGTATTTCGCAAGTACTCTTATTAGGGCCCTACTTATCAGATATGAACTATCTCAACATCTCATTACGAAATGAATACTCTTCGGACACATTATTCACGTACTTCATCGCCGTATGCGTAATGCGATGGAATAATATGTGCGAGATCGTCACTACATCTTGACAACAAGACTACATTCTTCTAATTCTTTCACAGCACTCAACCGGAGTTAACTGTGGTGGTGCGCTGTTGTTTTACGGGTCGATATTTTCTGCAGTTGTACGCGGAGGAATTGTCTTCGGAATGGGACTCTGACTCCTTGTGAAAACTATAAACCACGTGCCATTTATGGAGGTTTCACATTACCCGTTCCGTTTGCATTTCCGAATCGCATCTTCGTGGCGTCTTTCCCAGATTGCGATTTCTTAACTGTTTTCAATGACTTAGGTGGAGGCAGATATTCATCATCGCTGTCAATAATAATCGGGTCGCGTTTTTTCCTTTTCCTGTTCATTGCGCTTACTGTACGACCTCCATACGTACCCATTCCAGTATCTACATTTTGACCGGTTCCACAATCTTCTGTCTTCTTGAATAACTATTCCCTTATTTTCTTCACTAGTTTTGTATGTCGATACGAGGCTCAAGTAATAATATTCGCCGACTTCTTTCCTTGGAGGTACTTGAATAGCTTCATATGATTACAAAACATTCCATGAACTGATTCAGTCCTTCAACTTGTCTCCGGAAAAACAAGCTCCATTAGATCGTCTTGATTTTGAAACTTTCTCATCATCCACGGTACATCCATAGCTATGGATTTCGTCAAGATCTGTATGCCATTCTTTCAAAACATCGCTACCAATTCAATAGAACAAATTAGAATCAAATATTACCTTTACTACGCTGATAAAATAAAGTTCCGTGCCATCCAAAAGAAATAATATATCCTCCTCCGTTCTATGGAGAAGTATATGACTGTTTAAAATTTTTCACACTACTCTTATCATATTCTTGACCAATACCAAACTATGGAATGGTCTGGATATTTTCCGTAGCAGTTTCGAATCCACAGAACATTTTTGCGACACTTGAATACTGTTCTTACGTTGAACAACTTTTCATATGAAGAAAATGGCATATTTACATATCTGGAACAATATATCCCACCCTTGAATCTTCCAATGATGTGTCATACTCCTTCAACAACGTTCAGCATTCCGGGTGATACTAATCATCAGGTAGGTGAATGACGTGTATTCTTCATTTTCGACAAAATTAGATTTTTGGCGTGCAACTTTGGATGATAACCTCCCAAGGTGTCATTATTTCTCTGTCCATTCGTACCAAGAGAAACACACGAATGGCTTCTCTTGTCCAATTCAAACCTTCCATCTGACCACTTAACTTTCATAGTGCTCAAAGCCGATGTCGACCGTCTACCACCAACCCGAACTTATATTTATTTAGAAAATACCTTCCATTTTCATCATTGCATATTTGACGAATACCAGTATACTTCCCATCAACATCTTTAGCTTCGAATGTAGCTGAAATCATACCAAAAAACTCCTTGATACTGCTCGTTCCGGAAGGAGGAAACGAAAGATTCACAGTGCTCATCATTGACATCCAGGAGTAGGTTTTTGAAATTACTCACCTGACTCACTCGGAGCCGTATTTCGACACTGTCATAGTTGCTGAGTTGGAAATTCCGAGGTTTCATGGACTCAATATCTTCTTCATCTCTATGATGAGCTCGTTGAATATCAACGACCTTTATTGCATGACAGTCCCAACAACTTAGGAGATCCGTCCACTCCAAATCACGAAGATGTTACAGAATATCTGTAGCAGAATTCTGTCGAATCCGTCAAATAAACAAGGCAACTTTATTAGATTTTAGTGACGGAAAATTCAAGTATGCAATAATAACGATAGGTAAATAGGATAGGTAATAGTAAGTTAGGAAAACAGGTCAAATACGATAGCAAATAGGATTTTGGGTTAGCGGGCTTTTACGGGATATGCACTTATGGAGGTCTACTGTGGATCGGGGTGAAACAGAGTGTGGGCGGTCCACAGGTCTTTTTGAGCACGGTTGGTCAATAGCCCTGATGCGACAGTGTATCTTTACGGTCTAGTTGATCAAATCGCAGATCATAACGAAACATCGAAAAAAAACCGCCCGTGTAGTGCTTCAATGTCTACAGTGTCACGCAATCATCGCTTCACTTTTCATTTTGCCACCCGTCCAATGGTCCATATTTACAAGGTGTCGGGAGCCTAAACGCGAAATGATCCTAACAATTATAATGGTAAATTGAGATAATGCATTTTCCATGCTGGCATTAACGTGATCTACTTACATTTTGGAACGGACCAGCGGGGGAAATTTAGTAGAGGGGCTGGTAAGCCAAGTTATATCAGCACTCGCTGATGAATAAATTCTATCACTTGCCCTGCTTAGGGTGCACCCAGCGCTTGTATTTCAATAAACAAAATCATCGAAGAAATCGATTATTCTCAAGCATAGTAGATCCATATTGGCTTTTAAATTATGGCTAAAGTGGATTGATTTCAAATTTGAAAAATAACCGATGTACTAAGAGCGTAGTTCAAACGAGGTGTGATGTGGACATCGTCCAACTGCGGCCTCGAATTCTTCTTCAAAATTTCAGGAAGATGTTTTTGAAAATGTGGATGTATTCCAGATTGGCACTGTCTTCATAAAAATGCTTTCCTCTTTCCCTCTTTCCCTCTTTACATCTGTTCAATCTTGTGGGCTACATTCATTGATGAGTAATAATTTAAATGCGGCTATTCAGTGATAAATGGCAGATACCATAAACTCATTTATTAACGGAGCCACCTACTTGAGAGAAAAAATGTTACTATTTTGTTACCATATTCAGCAACATTACACACAGTGCAAGCATTCTCAAGAAAAGAAAGGATCAAAATATGGAACACTATAAAACAAACAGAAACATAGAAATTGAGATGGAATGCCATGAAATAGTCATATCAACATTTGTGAATACCCATCAGAAGTTAGCAGGAATTCAATAATTAAAATACAATAATTAGTATTATCAGCATGGACTGCCACACTAAGATAGAAGGCGAAGCACAGAGAAAGGGAGCATCTGAGGCTGTTGACTATATTCTCACTCCTCCATCTCTTGGAAATATTTCGCCTAAACAATATCAATCCTATGCAAAGTCTGATTCTAGTCAGGTCGAACATCAAGCAGAGGACGATTCTTCAATTGTCTCTCACACATCGTCTACATGTGGACATATGGAAGAGGAGATATTGTCTTCCTCGTCAAGAAATATCAACACAAATGTCAACACAAATAGAAACTTGAACGAAGGTCATACTACAGCATCCCCAAATGGCAGTGATGAAACCTTTTCTTTAGCAACTAATAAATCGTGTCAACTCGGTACAGAACGTATAGGTTCTTTATTAACAAACGATTCAAATGGCATTTGTTCAGCCACTACTCAACCAAACTCGAATCTTCCGTACGCCACTTTAGTCCCATTATCACCACAGTCAATTCGATCTCCAATTTCTCCAATTTCTTTACGTGATGATAAAATATCAAAACCGAATCCATCAGCAACACCATCACCACTGTCACATAGATTGGTATCAACATACCATCCTGACAATGATTTAAATAGAAAAATTGAATCAGCATATACGACATCAACAGTGAAAAGAAGTAGATTTTTAATATTTTCACCACGTGTACCGGGTGTTGTTCAGCGATTAAAGAACACGATACAAATACTTACACCAAAAAAATCCATTCAGGACAAAGAGATAGTAGCCATGATGAGAGATTGTAATCTAGAAAAGAAAAAGGCATTTACATTTCTCCGAAAAGTTCTTGTTGAGGAATTCAATGCTGTTGTAAACGAATATGGAACTGGTGAAAAGATGTTCATGAAGCTTACTGTTCCAGTCACACTATGGAATAAAAATGCCAAGTACAAAATTATTGCTGGCGTTGTCAAAAGGGGTAAATCAAGAGTGCACATTATGATCCGGAGATCTTTGAATGATGACCAGAAAATCGTTCAAGGGGAATTTGATTGGGTTTGTACTAATTTATACGAACGTTTGAACATATATGTTCAAGTGAGAAGACCAGTATACGAAATTGTCGAAGCCTAATTTTGCTATTATTCATTTTAACAGAAAGAAAAAAAATTGAGTTACTCTTTTTGTTACTCTTCGTACCTTAAAAAAAGGTTATTATCAATGTTCTCATGTTCCATCTAAAAAGTAGCAATTTAATTACTGACGATACAAATTTCAATATGATTTTGAACTTCGTCAGAACGTTGGTAAATCCTCAATGTTAAAACTTCGAAACGCGTGCGAATTATTTGGCGGAAATTTGATGTGATGGAATTATAGCATCTACAGCAATCAGTAAACCATTTTCCTAACAACGACTTTAACGACCCCATTAAACCAGTTTACAAAACTTAAACAAAAATTCTTTTACTAACGTTGTTGCGGCTTGCCAACTGTAGGTGGTTCGTCGGATAACTCCCAGAAAATGACATAGTAATGACACATTTAATATGCTGAAATTACATAATTTGGCCTAGATGGGCACCTGTCCCTAGGTCATAATGTTAGAGCAATATCAAGGAAAAATATTTGTCCAATATGTGATAGTGTAATCCAGGAATGGAAAAGGTTCCCCAAATGTCAAAATACTTGGTATGCGCTTTGCATTGTCATGCCGATTCTGAGACATAATTTGTTTCCCTGGGAAATATTTAACTTCTAATGTACAGTTGTGAATTACTGTATGAACACGTGTGCGTACTACACAATGTAAAGAACGACAAAGTCGATTATGAGGAATACAAAGACTGACACACAATGTTGGCATGTGAACGGTCTAGACACTCCGTGACGTATGATAAAGGTGAGACGTGAACGGAGAGGCCGTAGGCGTAGTGGACTACGTGAGACCTTTGAAAGGACAGAGCCTAAAGAAGGCAAGTACAACTGAAGCCTTATCAGCCGACATGACAGAAAAGCCTCGTAGTGAAGCTTTAAGGAAGAAGCCACGAGGCGTAAGAGAAAAGGGGTCTATAGAATACCAGATGCATTACGCATCAGAATAATGAAAGGTCTGACGGAGGAGAGCGAGCAAGTCAGACAGTTAATCCCGAATATACAGCGTGCCGAACCAATTGCCACCGAAGAACCCACACTCATAACCAACAAGGAATATGTCAGACGTTCCATCGCAGACCACAACAGTAATGCTTTGTGGAATCTGATTGGTTGGAATAAATAATTTATGGTGGTCAATTGGAGTTTAGTAGGGTAACACCTATGTAAAGTTGAAGGCCAGGGGGGTGATTTACTTTTTTAATTAAATATTTTAATATTGCACAATCCCTTAAACAGCCCTAAAAAAGACGATCACCCCCCTAAACTCCCATATGCACAAGCGATCACCGTACTGATGAGAACTTTTTTCATAATTTATTCATTTTAAAAAAAGGGAAAAACACCGACCGGTATGGAGAATGTTGAGAAATCGACATTGACGGGAGGTAGGAAAGAATAAAACGACATTCTACGTCGGGAGAATTAATGAAAACGACACATGCAGTACGAGATATCATTTTTCGACACAACCGGTAGGGTGGTATTTGAATATTAACCAAAACGGTGGAAGTGATATTCTGTGTGGTAGTGGATTTGGTATACTTTCCTGAAATGGTACGAGAAAATTTTACAATGTAAGAAAGAGAAAAATAAAAAATTGAAGGGCGTTTTTTTTCCCATTTCATACCGCTCTCGACGTTACGTTCAACGTTGTCGTCATTCTGTGAGACCTGTCTCAATTCACAAAATCTTGCAGTTTGACCACACAAACTACACAATGAACAACTGTATGGTCTTTTGTTTGTTAAGTTCGGTCCCTTCTCAAACCAAAATCGTTTGCGATTACCCGTATTCTTCGATGGGCGACCACGGGGAGGCCGCAAAGAAACTAGTATGCGAATATTCTGATTACTTGCTAAACCTCTAGCCGCGCTTTCAATAAATCAACAGGGTTCATGTTGGTGCAAATTAGTAGGTTGCATAACGGTCAAAATGTTTACATTTTCAGAAAACGGACACGTATGGTGCTAGATATTGGAACGTGTCGAAATGAGCCGATTTTTGTCAAAAACAGTTTGTAGTGATGGAACTTCTCTCCCTACCAATTACTTCAATTTTGGATGACTCTCCTACTGAATCGTACCTTTCCCTATTTTATAGTAGTCATTACAGTCATTTCCCATTTCCTACCTCCCGTCAATGTCTATTTCCAAACATTCTCCATACCGATCGCCGAATGGCCCTTAAAAAAATTATGGGTAAAAATTATTTACACAGTAACTAAAGGAGCTAAATTGCACAGCTCACATTTTTTGTATACAGTGTACATGTCCAAAAGGTGTATGAAGGATTTAGGTAAAATACATCCTTGTCCGCTCGTGCTACTTTGCCGATCTAATAATCGAAAACGTTATCGGGCCAGTGTTACCCTCATCTTCAAGGTACATACCATACAAAACCTCGTCGCAAATTCAAAAATATCATGCCTCCTATGGGGTTCGAACTCATGCTCACTACTGTGAAGCAGATTTCCTACGGTACATGCGAACCTTAAGTCTGCCGCCTTAAACCACTCGGCCAAAGAGGCTACTGATGGCATCATCCGAAAGTAAGTTAAATTATATAGTAATAATATATAGCTTGCCCCGCCAAATGTGAAGGCTATTTCGGCCGTGCCCATTAGCCTACTAGATACGAAGCGAATATGCCATGTAAAGTTGGGATCCCAGCAACAACACTTCATTGTATGGCTGGGCCCATAGACTAGAACGTATCCATTGAAATACGCTTCCTACACAATAGGCATACTGTAGTATTGGGAGCTTGCACGTGTGCGATTCGTTCACCACACTAATTACCGTGTGGACTCGGGACATTTCGACGTCACTCTAGCCTTGTACAGTACAACGCCCTGAACTATCATGAGAGCTGCTAGTACATGTCGTGCCTAGTATATGTTGTGCCTAAAACTGATGCACTGCTTTGCAAACTTCATTTCATTATATACGCGGACCATCTACTAATGTTCCTGGTGATCAAGAGACCAAACTTTAATGCAGTGTCCCAGTATTAATAAGCATAATAAATACAGTAGTTTCCATTCATCTAACATCTATGTGCTTTGAATGGTCATTTACCGTTACCACCACCCTATTTCCCGTCAAACAAATACACCATTGACTATCGTCTCCGATGCATATGTTGAATAAATATTTACAATTCGAAAGAGAGCTCTCGAATTTCAACCCACAGAGTCTCTTAAACTCCAAATCAGAGAGAACTAAATTCCTCTTCTACAGAACTAACTGTGTCCAGAACAGACTGTTGTGTACTTAAATTACAGTAACTTTGGATCTTTCGTGGCCGTAGTCTAGAGTCGCTATTGTATAGTGGTTTTAAATATTTAAAACCTCCTTTTTAGATGATAGCAACGGTGTCTGAGTTTCTTTGGCTATGCAGGCGTGTTGTGATTTATAAATATAGAAAACAGCGTACCCACCCGCAGTTCATACGGAGAAACACCACTCCGAAATTAATTAATCACCGTGTAACTATGTACACCTTCGAAGTGAGCTCGGGGACGATTTGGTGTGCAAAAAAGTCGTGGAACATACTTGCTTTCTTTTATTCGCCATTGTGATATGTCTAGTAATCTGTGTGAAGATGGATGCGACCATCATTGAAAAAGCAACACACTCTGTACTATTTCTGTCGTCATTTGTATGTATCAATTGTTTTGCTCACTTCGTCCGACGACTCGTTAATGGCGAAATTTCTACGCCTAGTTCACAAGCCAAAATTGTTATCAAAAGTTAAGAACGCAGTAGGAAATCAACGTATAAATGGGCCTCAATCTAGAAACAATAGCATACGTCTGTTAAATTAATTACGTAGTATACTTTATGCATAATATTCTTGGTGTCTCAAATTTCTAGTGCATACGGTCTCTTGAATTGATGTTCACAAGTTGGAGAGGTTCACCGAGACTACTTACTTTATTCTTTCGACAGAAACACAGTAGCAGTAAATAAACAGAATTGATCTGACAACACAACCGATAAACCTACCTAAACCCGGTCACGTTCCTGGAGTACTACATGCATGGTAGGGTAGTCCAATAGGTGAAATTAACCCAGATAGCAAAGTACAGCAGAGCCATGCTGTCATCGACAGCAGAGCGATGCTGTCATCATCAGCCGAGCAACGCTGTCAACAGAATTATGACAGCATTAAAAATCGTCACCACATTGACGTCTGCACTTGTCCATCACCAACATCAGCAACAACAGGATGGTCCAGACGTAGGGAAAACTATGCCTCCTGTTGTTGGCCGTCCTCGTCGACGTTAGTCAACATCCCCTCCCGGGTGACGGAAGCTCTGCAGCGGTACATGAGGCGAGATGAACGATCCTGGAACCGCTCTCTTTGTAGAGGTTTTGTGAAGATGTCCGCCGTCATGTCAGATGTAGGGAAATATAGGTCACTTATCTCTCTGCAACTCACTAGATCCTTTACAAAATTATTTCATAAATCAACATGCTTCGCGCGCTTGTCAAAAGTAGCCCACTTTAGTGCTCCTTCTTTGTCCTCGTACATCTGTATGGGACGCGCATCAGGACATCCCCATTCTTGCAGAAGCCACAAAAGCCGCGTTCATTCCTTTTTTCCTTTAGACATCGAAATGTACTCAGCTTCGCTAGTTGACAGTGTTTCACAGTTTTGCTTCTTATGAAGCCAGATAACGGGGGATCCATTCAGGAAAATGACGACTCCGCTCGTCGATTTCCGACTTTTGATCTCACCAGCCCAGTCAGCTTCGCAGTAGCACATCACATTTACAAGCGACTTAGGCGAGAAGAATATACCGTAGTACATTGTTCAACGCAAATATTGCATGACTCTTTTGACAGCAGACCAGTGCATTGAAAAGGGCAACGCGCTGTATCGCGAAAGATAATGAACTGAAGAAGAGAGGTCAGGCCTTGTGCGTTGCGATAGGTACAGTAAAGATACGATAGTCTCCTTGTACCTTGATACATCAGTCCAAACGGAATCATCTCCCTGTGATGGGGCACCCTTGGCTTGCGGTGTCGGAGACGGTTTGCATTCAAGCATGGAGAACCTAGCAAGAACTCTTCGTAACTATGAGGTCTGTGAGAGCATCATACGAACTTCTGATTTGATGAACTGCACTCGGAGGAAGGTTTCAAACTATACCATATCTCGCATCTTGAACTTGGACATGAGTAGATTCCTGACTAACTTGACATAATTTTTGGGACGACTACGAGAATATCGTCAGAATATATCAATATGTACACGGTTGAAGCGCCATGCTCGTACTTGTAACAGCACTCGTCGGAGAGAAACTGCTTGAATCCACAATGAAAAACCATCTTGTTAAACGTCTTATTCCAAATACGGGGAGCTCTCCGTAACCCAAACAGTGCTTTGTTTAGTTTAAATGCACTGCCATCTGCAACTCCTAGGTAGATACCATCTGGAGGGTGAACATAGATGACGTCTTCATCACCCAAAGAACCATTCCAGAATTCTGTCTTCACGCCCAGTTGGTGTTTTACCCATCCTCTCGAAATGTCCAGGGCAGTTGCAACCCGTGCTGCTGTGAAGTCAATTACAGGGGCGTAGACCTCACTTGAAATAGTAGCCTGCTGGTATCCCTTTACAACGAGTCGAGCCTTGTACCTCTTAACTGAATCATCGGGGTTCAGTTTCTCATCGAATATAAACTTGGTATC
>JAULBU010043307.1:0-14108 GCA_032358235.1 Odonthalia washingtoniensis | reverse complement strand
TGCAATGGAAACTGATCGTCTTAGAAATGTTCTTCTAGGAAATGCTCTACTGACAATTGGCAATACCCGATACATGTTGACCTGTACATTGTGGATAGCTCAAAATTTACCGGAAAGCATCAGTAATCATAATGGTTTCTAATAATATCCGAGAATGATCACCGTACGAATAATAAATCCCATCTCACACTATATGACATGTGTGTGCACTACTGGGCTACTTCTGTTTAAATATTAGTTTTCAAAATATTATTAAAATATTATGAGTGTACAGTTGCCACTGATATGGAAGGTTCTGTGAGACATTCTCTTTCCTTGCTACACGTACCACATACACTCATGTGTGCCACGTTACACATCTCACTTCTTTGACACTTTCATGCAAATAATAATACTATATGCATATATAAAAGGGTCGCTCGATGGAAAGAATATATTCCTCCATTCTTTCCCAGCATCGATATTGAGTCACACCACCGGTTATGTATAAACAGTTTTTTTTAAAAGAGACTGCAAAAGGCAAAGAGGCAATGTTTAATCAATATCGGCCACATTTTTCAGTGTGTGATGCCCCAATTGAGGTATGCCCTTTTGTCGCTGTGACTAGCTTTCAGAAAAATTATAATTGTCAATAATGTCAAGTTCCATGGTATTTGTGCGAAAAGCGTCACGGCACAGAGTAGGTTATCCATTTAACTGCACCATTTTCTGCAACGAGAATCGCATACTTATCGTTCTCATGCTGACAATATATTAACCCCTATTAATCTGATACTTCACGTGACCGCAATCAACAAAATCATACGAATTTATACATATACTTTTTTATCAAAATCGGACGTGGTAAGACAACGATACACCCCAAAAGGTTTTTCGCGGTCCGCTTGCCTGTTGTATGTTGATGTCTGAGTTAACTTTTTATATATTGATTCATTTTTCGATTTTGTCATGGCATGCATTGACAAGTGCCTGATTCATTTATTCTCATGCGATGTGTCAATAGTTATATTATTCACAGACAAACATTTCAGAACATTCACATGCAGCACAATTTTGTGAAGACGGTTTCGGAAATCCTCATCAATATTCTTTAGTTGACCCCCCATCGGTTGAGTCCTTATCGATCTGCTCGATTTTGAATAAAAACGTGATCTAATCCACGCTAGGTTCCACCGAAATGAAACCCTTCCAGATAGCGCGGTTTTGGTGATTGTTGTTCTGCATCCGTAACTTACGAAAAATACTATTTCAAACATAATATGTTTGAAATGGTATATATTATATATATCATTTCAAACATATTATGTGGTGGATGATGTTTTTTGATATAACCTCCTATAACATATATATAATGGTCCCATATATAATACATTTGTTACATGGATGAGCGTGGTGATAACTGATGTCGCCATGGGCCAAAGTCATGTCGCCCCGGGCCCGGGTAACATGAGATTTGTCACCACGGGCGTGGGAGACATAAACTGTAAGCACAACAATGTTATTAAATTAATAAATTTTATAGTCAATTTTTGGAGGAACCAAGTCCATTTACAGCGTTGTGTCCTTTGTGCACGTTCGGTATAAGATGATTGGATGGTTTTTCTATTTTTAATCTTAAATAGTAGTATGGAGAGTGGGTGGTAAACAATTTGGATTTAAAGATGATGAGAAAAATTTACTACCACCCACAAAGTTTGCGTGTATGTTTTTTTTTAAATTAAAAAACATGCAAATACTTGGAATTTTCACTGTTCAATAAATATGATGCGAGTGAACAGTGTTGTGTAGATAACGGCCCCATGGGTCATGGGCCATGACATGGTATTACCTGTCCTCTGTACAATATACCGCATTTTTTTATCTTTTATAGATGTTGAGCATTTAACGTTATCACCACGCTCATGCATAGTAACAAATGCGTTGCCACATATTGATCTGTTCTAAGCAATCAAATCAGCGACGTTTCGATTATCGTTGAGCTATCTACTGACGGATTATAAAATATGCTCTACAATACATATAACGAGTCCGGCCTTATTGTTGGGTTCGATTCTGTAGCAAGGAAAGAAAATGAAAAAGAAAAAGTGGGAGAGGGGTGTCCCGCCCATGAGACGATTTAAGCCAATTGCTCAGTAACCAACCTAGTGTAAAGCATTTTTGATGAAAAGTGAATAGATCGATAGTGCAGCGAAAGGAAGTAAATAATGCATGTCGAGATACCATACGTATACCCTACGGCTATGGATGGATCCTAGCATTGATAAACAACGCAAAGTAAGTGGTTCGATGGATCAGTATAAAATCACATTGAAGTGGTTACCTACGCTTGATCTGAGGACTTCTTGAAAGCTATCCGTCTTCTCATCACGTTGAACTTTTCCTGTGCACATATTTTTCAATTTGTTCTTCAATTACGCACAGGGTCCATCTTAAAACAAACCTGGACGCACCAGTAGCAAAGAACTGGGCTTTGCACAATGGGATTTTCTTCTCGCCGCTCATCTTTCACACGTGCCCCACATGAACTTATATATGTTGGAATTATTCTGATACTAATTTCATGTTCTTGTTCTTCAACTGATGCGATCAATTTCTTACACAAGGGAAAAAGTACTATGCACCACGATGTCGTATTACGAGGTAAAACGATAAGTGATCTCGACGGAGAGCTCAATATGGGATTTGGAATGGCAAATAACCCCACCGGGAAACACATGGTTGACTTTTACGTCCACCTGGAAAGAGATGTAGTCGTCTGGGATGAGCTCAGCACAACCGGCGCATCTTTAAAATGCTCAAAGAACAGAAAAGTTTTGATACCGCGCCCATCTAAGGTTCCAGTACCACAACTACCACGACCATGCATCGGGCGTTGTAAACAATTAAACTCTCAACTCAAATTTCAAGATGTTGCCCGCAATCAAAATCTTAAACCTCGTTTACGCCAAACACTTCCAAAAGGGGTGTATGAACTTGAGATCAGTGGAGTAGGAATTGATCTGTCGGACTTCCCTGTTCAGTCTGTTTTTGTAATCAGTGAGGAGAAATGGGAAGCATCTTGCCAGCAGGCCATTGCATCCGTACCTGGTATCGATGAAGAGGATGATACGCTCTTCTTAGAGATCATCTCCACTCGGATGACTACACCAGGAGGTGCCGTTACTATTCAAGTGCGCAGAATTTCTGGTGATGGAGTGGCGCCAATTGTTGACGTTGAAATACATGAGAAAACTCTATCTGCCAGCATAATTCAGAGCAAAGTTGTCTTCGACAAGGGTAGTTTAGAAGTAGAATCAAGAGAAATCCATGCAGCAGACAATTTTGTTTCTAGATCCAGGACCAATGATACCACACTCTCCACTACGTCACGCCCGTCGTTTTCATATGATGGCCGTGTTTCAATGTCTGGTCTGGGACACATTGATCTGAACGCACGTGTTACAGCTGGTATCACACGTTTTCGCTTCACTCGTTTGCGCGGACTACAGTTCAAATGGGAGCAGCATCTGTATGGATCGTTCTCTGGAAATCTTTTGCTTAACGGAGACGTTAATCCAAACGCCCGTACTGGCCCAATTTTTCGCTATTGGATCCCAAAACTAAGCTTTTCTGCTAGCATCCCATTTATTGCTCGATTACGAGCAGGAGCATTTGTGGGTGTAAACTGGATCGCGGAGATGGACCTTAAAGTGAAGGCTGACATCACCTTCAAAATGGGATACCAACGACGAGAAGCAGTCACTGCTCAGGTTCTTCCTCCGCGCTACTCAGCTCGCAACTTGTTACCTGCGTCTACTGGAAGCAGTGGTTCAGCGGAACTTAAGCTTTCAGGATCTTATAATGGTGCAAGATTCACAGGGTTCGTTGGTGTTCGGCCACAGATTGGGGTTGGTATTGAATACAGGCGCCGAAAATGGTTTAAGTGGAAGAAGAGCCGAGTAGATGGAAACATTGGTGCCAACATCGGTTTGGAGGCATTTGCTGGCGTTCAGATTCCAGCTTTCAAACCTTTCACCAGCTCCGGAAAAAAACTTGGGACGTGTGACCGTTGCCATGCACTTCAAGGTCGTCTTTCGGTTAAGGGTAAGAAACTGAGTGCCCAGCTTGTTGTCAACAATCAGGTCCGGTCTGAAGCAGTTTTCATTCTCAATTTGTTTGAAATTAGACTTGGCACAATCTGTGCTCTGCCTGTCCCTTGTGACCTTGTTTCAGTGCTTTCACCAACACCTACTCCAGTATAACAAATCCGTGGGTGATTTGTTGGTAAGGTGAAGGCGTCGGTTTTTAGGATTCTAAAAAACGGTGCTGATATCGATTAAACATTGCGTCTTTGCCTTTTGCAGTCTCTCTTTCAAGAGGTTCTGTATAAAATGTTTTTTTTTGGTTCTGTATGGTTTCTTTTAAAAACTTTTTATACAGAACCTGTGTTGTGACTCCATATCGATGATGGGAAAGAATCTGAGTAATAGATTCTTTCCATCGAGCGACCCTTTTATATGTACATATAGTATTATTATATGCATGAAAGTGTCAAAAAAGTAAGATGTGTAACGTGACACACGTGAGTGTATGTGGTAAGGAAAGAGAATGTCTCACAGAACCTTCCATATCAGTGGCAACTGTTTACTGTACACTCATAATATTTTAATAATATTTTGAAAACTAATATTTTAACAGAAGTTGCAACAAGCATTAATCCCGTAGGTGCACTTTGTTTTGTTCTGTTTAGCTGGAAGCTGGAAGGTACAATTCTACTGTATTCGGTACTGTAATGTTAGTGTGCTTTGTAGCTGGAAGGTACTATTTTGTTCTCTTTAATTAGAAGCTTGAAGGTACAATTCTGTTTCATTTGGAAGGTACAGATTTGTTTGACTACCATTCTCTACTCAACCTGACCTCCCTTTCGAGCTCGAATAATAAGAGAAAAACATCGGATCTTTACTCGAACAACTGTTTCATTGGTAGCACCGCGTTCGAATAAACTTGACCAAACCTCTTGCTGTCTACATTTCGTTCAGGTAACAAAATCACGATGTCAGGATCTCAAGCTGGTGGTCCAATCATTCTCAAGCCAAATAAGCCGGAGCCATTTGATGGACGGCTTGACATTCTCATGGTGAATACTTGGCTTTATAAAATGGAGCAATACTTGGCTATTGTTCAATTGAGCAACCCGAGCACAGAACTGGCAGAGGGAAATAAGATCGTCTACGCGTCTACATTTTTCACAGGAACCGCCGTGGTCTGGTGGTTTACATTGGTTCAGGCAGGCACTGTCCCGACTCTATGGGCAGAATTCAAAAATCCTGTGATTGCGGAATTTGTTTCACCTGACCATGTTCGTCGAGAACACAACAAACTTCAACGATTGAAACACAACTCTTCGGTTTCAAAATACCTAGCAGAATTTCCAAACGTCACTTTGACTATCCCGGAAATGTCAGATGGAGAGAAAATGGACAGGTTTTGTACAGGTCTTAAACATAGCATCCGATCTGAAGTCCTTGAATCAGCAGTGGTTAAATTTGATGGGGCCTCGAGTGTTGCCTTGCGTATCGATAGTGCCTTGTGGACAGCATGTAAGGGTTTAAGTGAGCCTACTGACGGGAAAATTGATTCTCCTGTGCCGATGAAGATCGGAAATTTAGAGAAGACGATTTGGCGGTCAGATCATCGGCAAAAGGACCTAGATCGAAACAATTGTTTCACGTGTCACCATGTTGGATGTCGGCCTTGGAAACACAAGGAGGATAAGGGAAGGAAGTTTAATGTCAATAACCTTGGTGCGAAGAACGTACACAACGCCAATTCAGAAGATGGTTCAGGTGGTTCTGATTCGGAAAACTAGCGGGTCCTTCAACAAAAATTAATTGCACAGTTGAAGGACCATTGCAAGAATTTCAAACATCTTGTCTACATTCCACAATTTTTGACAACGTTAAATCGAAGGCGGAACAGATACCTGTCAAAAGTCTGCTCGTGTTACAAGGAGAATTGGTGTGTAGGAAGGTTGCGGTCTTTACAGATGACGGCTGCAGCACTAACCTTGTTTCTAAGCATTTTGAAAATCGAAATGCCCATCGTTTTGACAAACGAGACTGCCATAATCCTGTGTCACATTCCAAGAAGGACACGATGGAGGTAGCCACTAAGATTATATTGAAGGAAAAATTGCGGATTGAAGGACATATATATGTAAGCATCTGGGCCGTTGCGGATTGCAGACATGATGTACTATTATGGATGCCATGGAATAAGGCAGTTCAGCCAGAGGTTGACTAGTCTGGACCAAAAGTCATCATACAGGGCGAAGTTTTTCCAAAGTTACAAAAATAAGACTGTGAGCAAGGTATTCAGATTCCTAAACTAGGTATGAGGAAATTTAGGTCTCTTCATCGGAAAAGGCAGGCGGTGATTCGTTTCTGGTCTATAAATTGGATGATACCATCAATTTATTTATATCGGAGGAATTCAAGAAATGCGATGGAAACAAACGGCTCGAGGATCTCTTGTAAAAATATTCCACTGTATTCAGGGATGAATTACAAGCGGGGCTCCCTTCAAAGAGAGCTATTGACCATGCTATTTCACTTGAGGAAAGGGCTAGGATACCCAACAGGACATTATTCCAACTTTCTCCGGCAGAATTGATGGCCGTTAAAGAATATATTATAGAATTGTTGAAAAAAAGGGAAAAATACGTCGGAGTAAGTAACGGTTTGGGGCTTTCATATTTCTTGAAAGGGAAAAGGATTAGATGCGTGCAGTTGTTGACTACCGCGGGATTAACAGAATCACAAAACGGAACAACAAAACACTTTCTAGATGCGAAAAGATGTTCGATCGACTCGGGGAGGAAAACTATTTTTCCATGATTAACTTGAAGACAGGGTTTTATCAGATTAGAGTCAGACCGGAGGATATTGAGAAAACAGCCTTCAAAACGAAATATGGTCAGTTTGAATACTTAGTGTTACCAATGGGTCTATGTAATGCTCCAGAAACTTTTCAGACGCTCATGGAAACTATATTTTTGGACTGTATCGACGTAAACCTGGTGGTTTATATGGATGATTTGCTGATATTCAGTAAAACAGAAGAGGAAAATATTGAGCACCTAGAGACGGTTCTGGCTCGATTACAATCAGGATAGCTATTTGTGGTGTCAAAGAAATGCTCATTTTTGCAACTGGAAACGGAGTTTGTTGGATTAGTTGTTGGCAAGAATGGTATCAAGGTGAATCCGGAAGAGGCACAGGTGATACGTACTTGGCCAAAACCGGAATCATCATCCGAATTGTGAAGCTTTATTGGTCTTCTAAAGTTCTCTAGGCATTTTACGATTGGATTCTCCGTGAGAGCAAGCCCACTCACGTCGCTCACAAAAATAGGAATGGGAATGCATAAATGGGGAGGCATGTGAATCTGCATTCAAATATCTGAAATGGGAACTTGTATCGGCTCCTATTCTCATCCCCCCAAACTGTTCAAAACCATTTCGTTGCCACGTCGACGCTTCAAACGTTGTAGGGGGAACTCTGACTCAATTGGATGCCTACGGAGGCGAACTTGTAATTGCGTACTATTCGAAGAAACTGTCACATGAAGAAGAAACAAGTACAACATATTAGAAAGAACTCTCGGACCTGGTATATTGCTTGAAATGATTCCGATGCTATCCAGAAGGGACCACCTTGAAATGTTTAAGGACAATCAAATATTGAACAGCTTGCTAACGAAACCCAAATTTTCAGGAAAGGAAGCGCGTTGGCTCGAGCTGTTTGGGCAATTTGAAATTTCAAAAATGAGCCTACGGACTGTTCGGGTACATGTACTTGGAGATGTTCTTTCTGGTGCTCCATATGTCATGTCAAGCAGATTAAAGGTATGAAATATGCAGTTATCGGAGGCAATAATTGATTTGAGTTTCGAAAACTTTCACTTGGATAACCAACTGTGTGATCCAATTTTCAAGCCTCTTACAGGTGAGAAAATGACGACAAAAGTCGACAGACATCGAGCTTCCCTCTTGGTACCATCATTCACCGTCAAAAAGGAGCTGCTATGTGACAGAGATATATGGTTGTGTTCCAAGGAAATGTGTGCTGGATCTCCTACACCTGGACCATGATTGCAAGATGGCCGGTGACTTTGGCTTTGCGAAAACTCTGGCTCGCTTAGCAGGATACCATTGGAGGCATAAATATCGAGATGTGAAACGCCATTGTGATGGATGTTTACCTTGTCAGTAGAACAAGGATGGTAATCAAAACCGCTTTAACAGTCCTCAACCTTTGGAGTCTCCGACTCGTAGGTGGGGTTCGGTTTCGACGGACTTCACAGTACAACTGCCTCGGACAAATTGGTTTGATGCCTTAACCACCTGGGTGGATAGGTTTTCTAGAAGGGTGCACTTCATTCCTTGTCGGACCGAGGATACAGTTGTCGAATGTGAAAAGGCTTTCTTCGAAAATATCTTCAAATTACATGGGCTACCAGATGATATCGTTAGTGACAGGGACCAGAAGTTCACCTCAGCATTCTGGAAGGAATTATTGACCCTGTGTGGGGTGAGAACAAAGATGTCGACAAGTCACCACCCATAGTGAGATGGTCAATCGGAAGTTATGAACCGAATGGTGGAGGATTTGCTTAGGTGCTATTGTGCACCGAAATTCTGATCCGGAAATTCTGATGTACAATTTCCGGAATAATAGTCCGGAAAATGAAATAATTCCTATAATAATGTTATTAGAGCATCTCGCGGCGAGGTAAATTCGATTAAAATTTGAAGTACAGAAATAAAACGGAACTAATCGAAACTGTTGTGTTGTGGAATTGGTTTTGACTGGATTTCCTGTTTTAATCTCCATTAGTAACATGTTTATGTATGCCAGACGCTCTGTACTGTAGGTGTTTAGAGTCAGTGGCCAATGGGATGAGAGAAATGACTTTGTAACGTAACACGTTGTAGTTTTGAAATGAATTGTACAGATGGTATGATTTGTCCAACTGTACTAAATACGCTACGCGGAAAAGATTTGAAATGCTCGAAATCGGCGGACTTTTTCTACTATTCACCGTCGGCCGCTATCCGTCCCGTTGAACATGGAACATCCCAACGAACTCGATATTCAGCGCATTTCAAGACGGCGAAGGCAGCGATCGAGGGTTATTTCCGTCTTGCTGCAACGAGTTCGTCAGCTACTTGAGGAATGCGAATACTCCAGCGACGAGGAAACGGGTGAGTGGGAGGACAATTAGGCTCTCTGTCACGGTGGCAGAGGTATTTTTCCTGAGAATTTACATTAAAAGGCGCGGTAGAATTTGGCAAACGACATCATTTCGACGTTTTTCATCTTCCAGAACGGTACAGTAGTGTATTCCAAAAAGAGGAGACGGCAAAGGTGTATGACGCTGTACCGAACTGAATACGCCAGAATTAAGTTTTCTGAAACTCAACTTTCGCCTTGCCGGGCCAGGTATATGTTAAATTTTAATAAATATTTAATTGGTGTAATATTTGTCGAGTTGAGTTTCTACTTTCTCAAACTCAACCCGAAACTCAACGCAATAAAAAAAAATTCAAAATTACACCGAAGTGGGGATTGCGAAAGTTCCTACATTTCACTATATGTACAGTACATAAACTTAATCGAATTTACGTCTCCTCGAGATGCTCGTATCCATTATTTCAATGCGAAAGTAGAATATGACACATTTTGTACAGTCGGAGTTACGACTATCAGTGTAAAGCTGCTGATCTTCTCTTACTATTGGTACAGATGTAACGAAAAAACATAACCTCGTTCCCGGGGCCACTGAGCCAATCAAAACTTGCCACATGTCGGGCCACAAAGGCCAAAAAAGCGGCATCGCCGCAAAGGGCGATACCGGCTCTACCCTGCGCGACACGGCCCCCGTTCCTAAGTGAACCCACCGGGGATTGAACTGGCAACTACTCGGCGAACTTAGGGTCTCCCAAGCACCAAGATACGAGACTAGTTGTTGGTTTTGCTTGTTTTGGTATTCCTTTATACACCACGAATTACAGCTTGACAGTACAGTTAATTCACCGCCGGCCGTTTCGTATACACATACGAAACACAGCGGCTTGCCGAATAAACTTGGAGTTTTTCATCCCCATCATCGATCGCTTTACGTAAGCACCGTTTTATAGAGTCCCTCTAAAAACCGACGCCTTCACCTTACCAACAAATCACCCACGGATTATTTATAGTGATCACTTCAACCGTTAGGTGATAATACATCTTTCACTAACAAAATTCCTTCGTTTTCTTATTCTCAAATACGATGACAGATCACGAAGATCCTAGGTCAACAATCGCGACATGAAGCGGAACGGCCACGACCAAAGCCGCTCAAGTCAACCTTTCTCTCGACCACCCACGTTTTTTGCAGACAAATTCCGAGTCTATCCGATCATTTTTGCGAAAGTACGAAAAATATGCAAATGAAGTTTTTTCACGCGCGCGACAACTCACGACTGATACAGCCTCTTCATAAACAGAGAAAGTTAAACCAGTTGACTTGATGTTCTGCGTGGACGTAGAGTTTCTCGAATCTTCAATCGCGCTCGACTCTATTTCAGATGCAACGAGTTACAATGAAATCACCGATGCTTAAGAACGTACATTTCTTGAAGGACGAGCGGAAGAGTCCAAATAAGTGGTAACTTTGGATACACTTGATGACATCGTCAACCGCGATCTTCGTATGAACAAGCGCAACACAAGTGCAACTACACGCATGAAAGACCTTTTTACAAATTATCACACAATTCTTGGCCGGAATGTTCTAAAATGGATCTTGTAAGACAATCAAAATATTGCTGTACAACATGTGTTCTCAGCCATCCACCCTACTTCGTTGAAACAATGCTTGCAGTCCGATCTCTTGTTTTCACACCATTAGTTATATAAAGATTTTTAGTCTTTTCTGAAACATGCGGTGAGACTGGCCGAAGCTTTCCAATTGGTGGATTCTCATCCTCCAACAAAAGAAACTAAAAAGAACAAGGATACCTCATCTACAGGTGGTGGTAGCTCAAGATCTGGAAACACGCGTAATAGTAGCGACACCCGTAATCACAAAAATAATAGCGACAATAGAAATCTCCTTGTTTGTTTCTGGGAACAGCATAAGCAAAAAGGTCTGAGACACTTATTGAAAGATTGTCGTGATTGTCCATCCGAAGAAAAAAGCGTATACTGGACGAGGGTGCTAAACAATTGGCCAAGGATGGTCCGTCCAAGTCAACACGAGGTTAAACTACCACCGGAACCTCGACACATTCTACTTCAATGAAGCCGACTACCGGCAAAATGCAATCTACAATCAAACTAGGGACATCTCCGTCATGTACTATAGCTGTATAAGATGGTTTGTCATCGCTGAATGGCTCCAGTAGTTGTGATGATGGTAGTGATGACAACATAGCCTCTCTGAAGCTCGCAAAAGCCTCTATGCTAAAAGGCATAGGACGCTTTGAAGCAATCTCGCCCGTTTCTATTCAAGTAGCCCTCACACATACCGAGAAGGCAGAAACATTTACGTTTTCACGTGTTTGGAAAGTCCCACGACTTGTTTTAGAACTTTCTGCCGGTTGTTTAGCTTTACAAAATGTGTCATTTCTAGTATCTGATGCTGAATTAGCTTTTGAAGACATTCATATAGGTATTCCGGTCCTCCGTCATCTTGGAATAGATTCGTGTACGTTACTTGAACAGAACCGATCGATTCTTGATGGCAACGATTGTGAAAATATCGAACATCCTTCGATTTCGAAAACCTGTGGATCTCTTGGCTGTCTCATGATTGCTCGTTTGCAACGGATTCACGGAGAACATCAGATGGTCAATGACAACCAAACATCCACAATTCCTCTACATCCTGATCGTCCACGAACAAATTATTTTGTTAATAATCTGGACTCCGACCCGTTTCCAGATCCAAATCTATTGGAGCCTAGCGATAAATAGCATGACCATGCCGAGAGTACGGCGATATTCGATATGTTGAATCGAGCAAAAGAAAAAGGATTTCCCGATTTACATTGGTCCGCTCTTCTGGAGTTAATATGGAAACATGTTAACGAATTTAGCCTACGGTTCAGTGAAAAACCAGCCAAGGTTCCGCCGCTCCTCATTGAACTGTCACATGACGCTAAAACTGTTCGAGTAAGGCTTCGTAATTATTCACCAAGTCAACGTGCATTCATGGACGCTTTTGTTGCTGACTTGGTAAAACATGGTATAGTCTATCCGAATTCATCCTCCAAATCGTCTTGCGCTCCTCTCATTGTTCCTAAACCAGGACCAACGCAGTGGCGATTTACTGTCGACTTGCGTCCTATTAATAAGTTCACAATACCGTATCAGTTCCCGATGCCACATCTGGAACACGAACTAACAAAAACGTCTGGTTCGAAGGTTTATGAAAACGTCGACTTTACACATAGCTATTGACAACTCCTTCTACACGACTCATCACAGGAATGCCAATCGTTTATTACCCCGGATAATGTTTTCACTCCCACGAGAGTGTTACACGGCACATCAAATGCTGTCCTTCACCTTCAATCGTTTTTCAGACCGAATCTTCCTCCCAACTTACAAAGTCATATGCTACTCTTGGTTGATGATGGTTTATTACATGAGGCTACCGTTGAGGATTTGCTGCGCGACCTTCGATTATTCCTTGAATTCTGTGAAAAGTACAACCTCAAACTTCAACCTGCAAAGTGCGTCCTTTTCACAACATCGGTGAAATGGTGTGGTCGTATCATCACCGCCGATGGCATCCGTCATGATCCTTCGTCATTGGAAGCATTAACCAAAATGTAATGATCCATAACAGGCGGTCAACTTCAACAATTTCTATGTGCGATGCAATTGCTACGTTCGTCTATACCGCAATTCCAAGTCGTCGTTCAGAAACTTCACGATTTCTTGGAACATGTTTACAAACACGTTGGTAAACGGACTAAACGCGCTGTATCGCGCGTTATATTACGAGACCTGGAATGGACGACCAAATACACGGCCTCATTTTTTATGTGCAAAGAAGCTATCATAAAACGTAAAACTCTTGCGCATATCGACGACTCGAAACGGTTATGCATTTTCACTGATGCAAGTGACTCTCACTGGTCTGGAATTCTCACTCAGGTTCCCCACTCCGAACTCTCCCTTCCCCAGTCTAAACAACATCATGAACCTCTTGCGTTCCTTTCTGGTCATTTCCCCCCACTCAGTTGTCATGGTACACGTTAGAAAAAGAGGCTTTCGCCGTCCTCGCTTCTCTTGAACGCTCGCACTGGCTCACAGCCTGTCCTGGGAGATTATACCTTCACACGGATCATAATAATTTAATATTCATATTCGATCCGTTGGCTGTAATGCCGTACTTGATACAAGCATGTTGGCGCAAAATTCTACGTTCGGCCGTGTGTCTCTCTGTCCATGATTATGTTTGCTTTCATACCCGTGGCGAGGACAACATTTGAGCAGACCTTCTCACTCGATGGAGTATCCAGCTGACAATTCGCCGTCTGGTATCCATTCCCGCTCTTCTCACTACATTTCGTGACTTTGTCTGTCCCTCGTTGCATGTCATTCAATGCTCACAAACCGAACATGCTTCCTCTCGTCCTAAAAACCTCACCGTTCATGATGGTATCTGGTGCAGCTCCGTCTCTGAATCCATTTGGATTCCTGATGAGGATCAAGATCTTCAACTTCGCCTCGCTATTATTTCCCACACCGGTTCCGCCGGTCATCGCAGCCGCCTCTCTACCGAACGAGCGATTTCTGAAAAGGTTTTCTGGTCAACCTTGTCCGCTGACATTGGTATATTCGTCAAATCGTGTATTCATGTCCTCTCCACTACGGGGGGTGAAATTGTACCTCTCCCATTCGGTCCAACACTACATGGCACAAAGCCAAATGATTTGGTGCAGTTCGACTAGATTGATCTTGTAAAAATCACAACGCGTGATAAATACATACTAATGGTAGGCGATGATCATAGTGGCTATTGCTGGTTCTATCCACCTATGTCTACAACGGCGGAGACTGCAGCCAATG